>JADHZB010001578.1:27199-63892 GCA_015657535.1 Nephromyces sp. MM_2019
TGTGTGTGTGTGTGTGTGTGTGTGTGTGTGTGTGTGTGTGTGTGTGTGTGTGTGTGTGTGTGTGTGTGTGTGTGTGTGTGTTTGTATGTATGTATATGAGTGCGTTTTAGATGTGTGTGTATTATGCGTGTTTATGGTATTATATATATATTTAGCATAGCAGTTTATATATATCTATGATGCATATTTAGATGTGTCCTTATCGGTGCAAATTTTAATTCATGTGTCTAAGCATATTCATGTGTGTTTTAATATATTCACATGAGCGCAAATATTCACTAAAATATGTTAAGACATATTCATGTGTATGTTAATGTGTTCTCAAATGTGTTAATGTTTACTTATGTGTATGTATATATTTGATATAAAAAATGCCATAAAAAGTCTTTAAAAACTCACGAAACTTGACCTCATATTACATACACACACACAAATATATATACCTGGTTTATTTTTTTGTGATTTGAGGAATTAATTTAACAAAAATTATAATTAACACACACTTTTAAATATCTATAGATATATAAATATATCTTTAACTACACATAAACATAACCACATATAACTATATGTAGATAAATCAAAAGAACGTGTACTAAAGCACATTATTTATACACACACATCTTACAACACGCAAACACAAACATATATATATATATATATATATATATATAATCATATATCTATAACTCTAAAGTAAAATTTGTGTAATCACACACATCAATTTAAAAACAATTTCATATGATCCTAATTAATATGTCAATCATGTAACCTTTGTTTGACTCACACACCTTGAATTCTAATAGCATATATATATATTACACTATAAAATAAAATTAAATACACAAATTTCCTCCTATAGCCCTTTACACACTATAACACTTGACAGTTAAACACAATAAATACAGACACAAACACACATATACATATATACATATATATACATTCGGGTTGCAAAACTCGATAATTCAAAATTATACATAAGCACACGCATACACATTGCTACCTTTATTCAACACTTTTGATTACAAAACCATTTACACACTACAAAATTACACACCTCGAACTATAGAGCTCACACACACACTCATCTCGCCACACCACTCCACAATACACAAACCTCACGTAATAAAACTCAAACTTTACAACAACATTACACACAAGCCCAGTTTAATCAAGCCTACACATACAAAATAAATCAGACAAATTTACACAAAATTACACACTTAAACAAACATCTAAGTATACTTTCATAAGTAAATATAACCTTGAAATAGCTAACATACTAAATTTTTTCATTACATTAATTTTTAATTAAATACCTCTCCAACTTCGTTAAAGCGTACCCATTTTGAAACTATTTCAAGTTCACACACACACACACACAACTTGAAATTCCTTAAACAATTGTTATTAAATCTATCATTAGAGGAAGATGAAGGAGAGCAAATTTATGCAACAAGAAGTAAGCTTTCATTTTTAAGCACACACACATAAATCACGAATACAAATAACTCACCTACACATCTAACACACACACAAGTTTACAAACGCAAACAAATATTTTCACAAACTCATACACAATAATTTTTTACACAAACTCACATACATTTTTCTTCATAAATCCACCCACAAATCCACCCACACGAGCATACACACATATATGCAAACAGCAAGTAACACTCAGTAGTTTAGAAGAACAATGTCGAGATTCGTTAACAAATAGTTTGCGGACAGTTTCTGAGAGCTTGAATATTTCATCAAAAACAACGCAAATACTGTCTGATCAAACTGGTAAATAAACGTATGTGTTTATATATAAATTTGACTTATACATATTATTAGATTAATTACCGATACTTGATGTGATAGTCTTTACATACACATGACTTTATAATAATTTCTCCCACATGATTAGATACACATATATTATTATGCTTGTGCATATGAATAAACATAAATTCCCACACACACAAGCGTGCGTGCACTTATATATTCTTCAATATTTTTTTGTGCATGATCCTAATTTTTACACACACATGATCACACGTAATAAAGTTTTATACACACATTCATATTAGAGCGTCTACACAGAATGAATTCAGAGTCAGACAAAATTACAAACAATCTTAATAGGGGTGATCGACTTATTTCAAATATGAAATCTTGGTGGTCTTCTCTGGTGAATTATATTAATTTAGAAGAAGATACACCGAACAAAAATGTTACACATAAACCATCTTCATACACTAATAATAATCTGAAACCTACATACACCCTTTATACACACAATAATGCTTTACACACATCAAAAAGCGATTCACACACTCTATCAAACAACTATATAAAAAAGGAATCCCCAAGAAACCAACTCTATTCATCAAGAAGTGATACACACTCTCCCTCAAGTCTGCCATTACACATTTATTTTCATATATATACTTACACACACACAATTATCTTATATACATATTTATATACACACACACATTTATATAATATTTATATGCACATACACATATTTATTTTATATGTAAAGTTACTAACACACATCTAATAATAAATTATTTCCATCAGATGATCAATTTGAAGAAGAAATTGATAAAAATTTGGACCATCTCTCTGATTTGGTTTGATAAATAGATTACACACACACATATATATACATATATAAATATTTTTAAAATTTAGTTATCTACACACACTTTAGCACCTACTTGTAAAATTTTCTTTTTTTTGAAACATGCAACAACATTCTCTACATAGTTTTACCTTCCCAATATTCATACACACTCTAAACATTTTTACATAGTATTTCTACGTACTCTACACATTTTTACACACTCAATATTTTTACGTACTCTACACATTTTTACACACTCAATATTTCTACGTACTCTACACTTTTTTACACACCTTACACATTTTTACACACCTAACACATTTCTACACATACTAATACATATATATTTATGCCCTTAGGTTAAAAGTCTCCACTCACAAGCCAAATCAATCAACACTGAATTAATAGATCAGAACTCTATGGTGTGTAAACTATTATTATTGTTGTTTTATTATGTATGTGTAATTTTTAATTGTGTATATGCGTGGGTGTGTGCGTATAAGTATTAAGCATATTTATGTATATATATATATATACAGCTGGATGGCATATCAACCAAAATTACAAACAACTCAAACCGAATGAAATTACAAAGCAAAGAAATACAAAAACTTTATAAATGATTAGATCAATTTAACTATATATTTTCAACTTCAACATCAAACTATCTACACACACACATAGATACATTTATATATTGCATGTGTGTATGTATGTATGTAAATTAATTTATTTTATTACATTTTTTTAATAGTGAAAATAATGTGTAATGACATTATAATTTTTTGAGGTTAAAATCACAAGAAATTTAAACATACACATTCTTATATATTACGCTAGAATGTGTGTGTATCTTAAAAATAGCTTTACACAATATATATAGCAGATCATTGTGTGTGTGTATGTACATATGTATACTTATATAACTGTATGGTTACAGTATATATATATAGTATGTTGTTGTGCATGTGTGTGTTGTGTGTGTGTGTGTGTTGGGTGTGTGTGTGTGAGTGTTTTTATATATTGTTGATGTATTTATCATTTGGTTTGAATATATCATCAAATTTGAGGTATGTAATACATACAAAAAACGTCCAAGTAGAAATGTGTGGTACAAAATAATTGTCCCAAATTAGGCCATAAACAGAAATATAAAACAAAATAGAGCATATCCATATAATCCCTATTGCAATTATCATCCTGTGAGTGTGCATAAATATAGTAAATTATATGTATGTTTACAGTAATGTGTGTTTGTGTTTAGTGTTGTGTGTGTTTGTTTAGTGTTGTGGGTGAGTTTTCAGTGTTGTGTATTTTTGATTAGTCCTCTTGGTGCGTTTAGTGCAATGTTGTGTGTCTATAGTGATATATATGTGTATTCATGATTATAGAGTGATGTGTGTATGAAAATGTGATTTGTGTGTATATGTAGAGTCTTAGGTGTGTAATGGTGATAGATATAAATAATATCAAGTGAAGCCTAAAAGAGGTGGAAATAGTTCTCTATCTTACAAACATATGTCTACGGAGTGAAATATATTTACAACATTTTGATAACTCCTATATAATCCCACAACGTATAAAACACACACAGTACATGCACAAAACACACACAGTACATACACAAAACACACACAGTACATACACAATACCCAGACGTAACATAAGCACAAAATAAGTACAATACACACCATATACATTATTGTTAATATAAAACTATCAAGATTTACCATAGCCAATGATATTCCAAAGTGGGTGTTCGTTTTCTAGGGTGTATATCAGTCTGTTTATAAATGTGTATATAAGCATTACACACATGCATATAATATAAATTATATAAATCTAGAATACGTTACACACACACACACACACACACACACACACACACACACAATTTATAGACCTGTAAAACATGGCTGAGAGTGCTGAATAGCCAAGCAGACATAAAAGCTAAGAGTAAACCTGTCACAATATTAATGGGAGCACCAAAGCCTACACACATATATATATACACATACAAACACATTATTTTGTACATAATTACATATATATAATCACACACACAAAACGTACACATAAATACACACATATATATAATCACACAAACCCACTATATACATAAAACAATATGCAACACATAACAACCCTAATAATTTGAAATGTGTATATTTTTTACACATTTTATTTACCAAGTAGCCAACAAAGTGTTATGTTGAATATAGAGTAAGTAATTATTGAAATTTGCAATAGTGCTTGTATGAAGTAGATAAATGATGCACCCGATAAATTATATCTACACACACACATGTTAATATATATATATATGTATATTCGAGTGTAGGTGTATGTTTATATATACATATATAGTCTTTGTATGTATGTTTGTGTATGTGTATAAACATGTGTGTATATGTGTATGTGTGTGTAAGTATGAGTGTCTGTGTATGAGTTTGTGCGTGTGTATATGTAAATATATATATAACTTTAAATATATGTATATATGTGTATTAAATATGTAACCTGTTATCATAAATTACAAAATAATTTGATAAAACAAAGGGGTCCCTAAATTTTCGAACAACTAAGCCAATGGAACAGATGCTCAAAAAGCATTCAATAAATACAAATTCTGATATAGGTGAGCCACTGTTGAAGCTATACACACACACACACATATATATATATATATATATATAACATTACATATTTAAATGAATTGTAGATATACACACACATATGTAGCATTCATTATTCAAAAAATATGAATTATATATTCCCAAAGCCACCCCTAAAAATGTGTAAATCAAGCTAAATGTGTGTGAAAATGTGTGTGCAACACCATATGTCCCAGCAAAAATATGGTGTATAAAAAGTGTATGAAATACCATATATCTCATCAGTGATATGTGTGTGCAGCACCATAAATGCTATCAAAAATATATGTGTGCAGCACCATAAATGCTATCAAAAATATGTGTGTGTAAAAAAAATTTACAACACCATATATCCCATCAAAAATGTGTAAACTTACTTTCCAAATTTAGAGGGGTTATCTGTAGTTATTACACACGTTGTAGTAAGTTGTGTGTAAGGTTGAAGTGAACTAAATATCCTCCAACCTAACAGTGAGGCGTGAAGGCTTAATAAAAAAATTGAAAAAATTGTGGTCTGCCACATCGCTAAAAAAATCAAAAATTGTATAAAAAAAGGTATAAACACATATAGGAATGAATAATGTGTGTGTGTGTTGGGTTTTGGATGTGTTGTGTTAGGTGTGTGTATAAGTTATGGGTATGTATTTATACATGCTTATAAAACGTGTGTATTGATATAGTGAGAGTTTTTATACCTATTTAATTGTGGGTGTGTTTTGGTATATGTATACATGTATATAATAGTGTATCTATCTATAAATATTATGATCAAGAGCAAAACTGAGGCACAGTTTACATACATATGTTGGTTTATGATATTGGTGTGCAAATAAATAATGCTATTAGAACAAAATTTTAGGTGAAAATAAAAGATAACAGAAAATACAAAGGCTTATATCTACTTAAAAATCATCCTTTTGAGTAGTATTTTTTATTCACACTTGATTTGTGTGTGTAAGGTAAGGTAAATTAAGAAAATCTACACGTTTGCACACACACCATCATGCTGTGTGTAGGTCAAGATGTGTATAGAAACTTACTATTCCAATCAAGGCCCATAAATTCAAAGGGAATCTTATACTGAGAACTATTAGTAATATCTTGTGGGGTATCTGGTTCTTCTATTAAAACATAAATAACACACACACACATATATATATATATATATTATACATAAAATATATATACACCATAATTACATTCCATATACAAATTATAAATACACTCCATCTAAAATCGTTGCACACATACACATATATCATGTATATCATCATACATAAACACACATGTATCATATATATCATCCCACACCTATACCCACCATAAATATCACCACACACATACACAAACACACACCCGCCACCCACCTAATTGATATTGATCATCATCCGGGTGTGTGTCAATGTGAATTTCACTAAAATGGGTAGGGTTATAAACTCTTGAGAGTTTATTAGGAGATGTGTGTATGTGTGTGGAATCTCTAATTGATTTCATTTTCTTATCAACCCATATATCATCTTCATCAAATATTTCAGTGTCTGAAATATCATTAAAGTTATTTTCTTTGTCTGACCCCTTATTTGTTAAGTAAGCAGAGGAAGGTTGGGAGCGTGAATTTATAATAATATTATCTGAATTTTTATCGTATGTGTGTGCGTGTTGTTTGAGTTGTACAAGTTTGTGTAAGTTGTTAGTAGGTGTTCGTTTTGTGTGTGACTCATTTGGCTCATCACTTGATGAATGAGCTGTTGGACAATTTGTATAACGTGATTTTGTACGTACAGGCCTATGCCAAATAAACACATTTATAAGGGCCTGTGTAGCTATCAGAAACAATACAAATCCGTGCTCTATGTGTTTAGATCCATGGCAAGATGTGTAATATATAAGTGCTAGAAAATTAATACGTACACACAAAAGGAGGGCTTTAGTTTAGTTATGGGTGGGGGTGTGTAACTTGTATGCACACAAAAAGTGATGGGTTTATTTTAGAGAGTGAGAATGGAAGGGGTGTGTGGAGTGTATGTGTAATTTGTATACACGCACAAAAAGAGGGGAATAATTCGTGGGGATTTGTGTGTGGGGGGGAGATGATTGTATGTGCATACAATTATGATTATATCATTTGGTGGGAGGTGGATATGGGGGGGCTTGGTGCGATTTTATAGGGTTTTATGTTTGGTTTGAGGGAGGGGGTGTGAGAGGATCTTATGAACACTTGTATATACACATATATATATTTGTATACAAATATCCTTAGGTGCTTATATGTATGTATATATATATATATATATACATACATTTAATCATATAATATTAATTTAAGAATTAAAAATTAGATCAAAATATTATACAAAAACATTTACAAATGAGTATTTATATATATGCACACTTACAAACCCAGCTCTCTCACCCCCCAAACACACACAGAGTAACCCATCTGACACCTAACCACACACACACACAGAGTAGCCCCACACCCTATCTCATACACAGTATATATTCAGCTGTTTTTAAATTCAAATAAGTATTAATCGGGCTAGGTATAATGTATTTGTGAGATAGTTATGTAAAGTAAACATACTTTCATAGTCTAAGTGTGTACACAAAATCGAAGTTGTAAGAGTGGCGATCGCTAAAATTAAGTAAAAGAAGGAGACCGTGTTAGGTCGGAAAATGTGTAAGTCGTTTTGTCGTTCCATTTGATAGTTAAATGTTAGTGAACATGTGTGTGTGTAAGTTTATGTGAGTGTGTGTGGTGGAGGGGGGGGGGCTGATGTGTGTATGGGTGATGGGTGTCAGTATGAGTGATGTGTTTGGTGTGTGTGGAATAAGTCTGTGAGCGTACGGTTATGTGGGTGAACGCTTGGGTTATGTGTGTGAACGCATGTGTTGTGTGTTTATGTATAGGGGTATGTGGCCGATGATTATGAGCATGGGTGTGTAGGGAGATTTGTCTGCGTTTAGGATTGTCTAGGGAGATATAGGTGTGATATATGTGTGAGTAGTTAGTAGATATATATCAGTATGAATATTTGCAGGGGTGTGCGTGTGTAAAGATGTGTGGCTAGGTGTATGGGTATTAGTAAGTGTAGGGATGTGTTTGTATACAAGTGTCTATTTAGGTGTGTGTTGCGAGTACTTAAGTTAGTGTGCTTATGTATTGGTTTGTAGGTAGATCTGTATTTCTAGATATGTGTGTTGGCTTGTGTGTTAGCAACTGTGGGCATATATATGTTTAAATGGGGCATATATATATTTAAATAGGTGTGCTTGTGTGTGAGTAATTTTGGTCTAATAAATTATCTAGGATGTGTGTGAGTGTTTTTGGTCTATTAAATTATCTAGGATGTGTGCGAGTATTGTGTGTACATGAATTGTGTGTGATTGTATAAGATATATGTATATGTGAGTGTGTATGTAAGATGTGTGGGTGCTTAAAAAATTGTGTAAAGATTAGATTGCATGTGTGTGTGTATATGAGTAAGCAGTTATAATCTACCCATATTGTGTATATCTTTGTGTATGTGCACTTGTTTGTCTGTGTTTATTATATATATACCAATGTGTGTGCTTGCGTAAATATAAGTACTATTTATGGATATATATATCATATTTATCTCAGTGTAAGTATACATGTGTGGATTTATGTACAAGAGTGTGTATCTCTATCTCTACGTACGTGTGTGCCACTGCGTCAGTCAACTTTTCTGTATAATAAATTTTATAGAATTAGATAAAATAGTACTGCATGTGTGATTGCAAGTTTATATTTTTAATTGGTGTGTTTTGTAGGCAAAAATCATGTTATAAAATATATTGATTAAACATATTGGTACAAACACATTCTTTATATTTAATTAACTTAAGAGTTTATGTAAATTGTATAAAATTTATATAAAAAACTTATACAAAGTTATATTTTTACATAAACACACAACATCCACGAATTATATAATTTAATATTAATAATTTACCGAGTGCAGATCACATGATAGCTTTTACCTAGTGTAATCTACACATTTGCATAGCTCACATACTTTCCTACACATAGACACACTGCACCCTAAATACACAAGGTACACACTCTGCATTCTTCATACACGACATCTACACAATATACCTATACACAAATGAAAATCAAAATATGACACTCTATACGTACACTTGACACAGTAATACTAGATATACTAACCTAACTAAACTAATAGCGTTAGTGTACATACACTAAAATAACACAAAATTAGATATAATGACACAGCCTAAGTCTAGTTCAAGCTAACCTAATAAGAGTAAACTAAACGTGTTTCTATATAAAGACTAAAAGAAACTAAGGCTAAAAACCATGCAGAAAAATACGAATAATTAAACTCTATTCAAATATCTTCATCCACCATAGTTATAGGTGTGTGAAATAAAAAAGAAACTGATAAATCTAAGTCATTTATCCCTGACTAACTTGAAGATATTACAATGTGTATGTTTGATATCTCCACGAAAGAAAAACAAAATTGTCAAGCAACTAGAAATGATTTTAATTTAAAATGATAGTTTAAGTTGTACATACACTCGGCAAATATAGCCTAGCATTAATATAACATAAATTAAACATTCCACAAGTATCCCCGTTTAGCCAAAAGTTGATTTTCTCATCTTGCTCCAAGCACAAAAAAAATAAGTGTCAAATTTGGATTCAGCTAAAAAACTTCAAAAATAAGGGTCAAAGTAAAGAGTAAAAGTTTTAAATTCCATTTTAACAATAAGAATCTTAAAAAGGTGCATGAAGATTTGTAATCATTATTTGCCAGGTGTAGTTCTATTTAGAAAATTACCGATAATATCATTCTTCTATGTACAGTCGCTTTAAGCTTTCAAATTGCACCGTTAAGTGAAAAAAAAGAAAAAAGTAAAATGTTGTTTTTCAAGGAATTCTCCAACTGAAATAAGATATTGTTTAAATAATTGTAGAAGTTGTGAAAATGTATAATAATTTATAATGTTCAAAATTTTTATGCTGATTAAATTGAGTATGGTATTGAAAACAGGTTTGAAAATCGAAATTATCACACAAATGTAAGTACTGTGTTTGAGTGTAGTTACATCTATCAAGATATAATTAACAAAAGTTTTCCTAAGAAAAACTAATTGACCCTTTCTGTGTTAAACTCAGCTTAATTCAGCTTTGTACGTGTGTGTATATCTGTGCATTTATTTGTAGAGGCACAATTTCATTAAAATGACTAAAGCTTGTGCACACTTTGTAATTCGATCACTTAATGTTGTTAATTTTAGTTGTTATTTTTTGTAAAAACATTTTAAATAATGCTTCTTTTATAACTACACAATCATATATACAACAAATTATCCCTAATAAATTTAACATACAAACACATTGCAAATACGCACATCACACACACATATCAACGAACACCTTGTGCAAACATACTTTTTACATATATTATTCAAACTCACATAATTAACTATTAGCACCCATATATTACTGACCTACACAATATCTACACAAAAATATTATCCATAAATTGTTACTCATACATTACTTATACGCATATTATACAAATATACTTAACACACACATTGTTCATACATATTGCATAAACTCATTTTTCACCCACCGTGTACACACATTATTTTGATAAGACACCTTGTGACCACTAATTCTTCAAATTTATCTCTAATTTTTTATATATATACTTCATTTTTTAAAGCTACACACAACTATATAATTAGACAAATCATATAGACACATGAACTTTAGCCTTATTATATCCTTCAATATACACCCACAAAGCCTTATCATATTGCCCAATACAGAATTAACTTTTACTACACAACCAAGTTATACCTAACAAAACGCACCCTAACTATACAAACCAGTTCAAAAACCCCCGAACACTCTTTATAAAACGATTATAAAATGAAAATGATCCACACACTTATTACAAATTACTAGTATTTTGAAAATTAATCAAATTAATTGTTCTACAGAGCGTAAATAGGAGTCCCTAACAACTTTGGTATGTGTATATTACTTTATAAATTTTGCAAACTACCCTGTGTGTATGTGCACACATTTATATAACTTCTAATAAAATAGGGAAGTCATCCAAGCTGCATGTATAATATAATGTATATACATACAGTGTTTAACTGATGTGTATATATATTATCTCACAAATTCAAAAGAGATATAGATATATTAAACAAATCACACCTTGAATGTGTATATCATCTTCTACAACAATAACACACTGTGTGTAAATACCACTTCATCAGCTCATTAAGGCAATCTTTAGTGGTAATTTATATCATTATAATTTTACACACAAAAATCACACATACACACTCAAGAATTTGATTTTACATATGGATATCTCTCGAAAACTATGACAATATGTCTAACTGTAATGAGCACTCTCCCACTATAATACCTAGTTGCTCACTTTTACCCAATACATTTAATGATAACAAAATGACATGCACATTGACACATAAACCCAAATTTGAAGATGAAACTATAGTGACAGATACACACCCACACACACATAACTTTGAAGATGATAATAAATTGACACAAACATACACACACATATCCGACTATGAAGATGATAATAAAATCACATACACATTTAACCACACATCTGAAATTAGTTCGGTTTTCCCTATGGTTAATTGCAATCACTGCAATAAATTAATCCCATCCATGGGTGAGTTATTTACACATTTTAACTACACCCAAATTATGCACACCTATGATTGTGTGTTGGCTTATATAATACACAGATATATATGATCACAAGCCTCGCATTACACACACACTTTTTTATCCCTCGAATCTTTCACCCCTCAGTCGTATACTCATATGCACGCATAACATTCCACACACATATATATAATATACATGAATATTATATTTTATATACATATACCAACTTATTATACTATAGACACAAACACATATTGTAATATACAAACTAACACTCACACACATCTTGGATACATACACATGCACTCACACACACACGTATCTTCTATAATATATATAAATATATGATGCTTTACACAATTAATAATTTAGATTTCTGTGGGGCATGTGGAAATTTTTTATTTAACTCAAAAATTAAGGAAAATTCTGAAAATCAAAACAATGATCATAAAAATAGTAAGAAGTGTGTGTGTGTGTATAGGTGTGTATGCTATGATATATGTATGTCTGACATGTATGGGTGTGAAAATAATTATGTGTAATTTTTAAATTCAGCGTTTCGTATAGGCCACTTTTCTACCCCTAATAAGGTAACTTTATATTTGTATATGTCCAATAAGTGTGTATATATATTCCCTATCTATGTGTATGTATACACTTCCTACTTATGAGTGTCTTTGCACAATCTACTCATATTTTTGTGTGCAGAATCTACTCATATTTTTCTATACACAATCTACTCATTTGTATGTTTCCAGTTATCTCCCATCGTCCAAGAAAACCCACCCAACCCCCACCCACACTACATAAAGCCCAAAAATTCTACACACTCAGAGAGTGATATAGTTGGCCTATATGAACATCAATTGGAAATGTGTAGGAGAGATATTAAAAAAACAATTTACAGTCATGAAGATTTATTAAAAGATATTACTATGCAATTAATTAATAAATATAAATCTAAATTTACAGTACACCTAATAATTGCTTTAGCCTCACAAAAAGATTTATATAAAGTACAAAGTCATTATAAGAAATTAGTATCAAATAATATGGTATCTATATACATATCGACTATTAAACAAATGAAGCATATACGTGAAGCTATCGTTAAAAAATTACACACACAATTGATCAATTCAATAAATATACCACCTAGATTAATATCCACACAAAATGAATACCATGAATTAAACGATTCACACACACCCAATAATGACAACCCAATACATCATTTATATACACACAACAATGATAATCAAGCAGACCGTTTACATAGACACAATGAAAACCATGAATGGTATGATTTACACACACACAACAATGACAATCAAAAACACCATTTACAAACACCCACTGATTCACCTGATCATTCTATCACCCACACCCGACAAGCAAACCATTATTCAGACATATCTGATACACATTTAACTGAACAAATTAATGAGATATTGAAAAAAAAACTTTTTGAAATATTTGACCGAACTTTACACACAGTATTTGTTAATTACTATATAAAAAAAAAATCAAAATTTGATGAATTTTTCCAAGTTGATAATTTCATCATTGAAATATTTAGGGGACTTATAATGATTACACAGGCTTATAAACTTGATAGATCTGACAATACTGACAAACACACACTCAATCATACACACAATCCTGACCAACACACACTCGATCATACACACAATCCTGGCCAACACACACTCAACCATACACACAATCCTGACCAACACACACTCAACCATACACACAATCCTGACCAACACACACTCAATCATACACACAATTCTGACCAACACACACTCAATCATACACACAATCCTGACCAACACACACTCAATCATACACACAACCCTGACCAACACACACTCAATCATACACACAACCCTGACCAACACACACTCAATCATACACACAATCCTGACCAACACACACTCAATCATACACACAACCCTGACCAACACACACTCAATCATACACACAACCCTGACCAACACACACTCAATCACAAACAAAATCTTGACATACAGACTCATAAGCCTGACCTAGACATACTCAATCACATGGTAGACACTACTGAATTACACACAAGCACACACACAATAAAGAGTTCAAATACACATAGACACAATGTATATACCCACAATAATTCATGGAATAATACAAAGGGTTATACATATATAAATACATTAGATAATTCAGAAATGTGTATACAAACAACAGAACTAGACAATCAAGATATATCCAAACATAAAAAGCACACAGACACATACAAAACATTGAGCAAAGACTCTCACACATCTAAAAAAAATAGTCATTTTTTTAAAGCTATGAATAATATATTAAGTAATGCACACCACTCACAACCAAACTCTTATTTAAAATATTTTATTAGTAAACACAAATTTACTAATAATTCTGTACAAAACAAATTATTGAGATTGGTAACTAACAAATTACACACACAAAATAAGCTACAGATTAATTTATTTGACCATTCACACACACAAAATAAGTTACCGATTAATTTATTGGACCATTCACACACACAAAATAAGTTACCGATTAATTTATTGGACCATTCACACACACAAAATAAGTTACCGATTAATTTATTGGACCATTCATACACACAAAATAAGTTACCGATTAATTTATTGGACCATTCACACACACAAAATAAGTTACCGATTAATTTATTGGACCATTCATACCCACAAAATAAGTTACCGATTAATTTATTGGACCATTCACACACACAAAATAAGTTACCGATTAATTTATTGGACCATTCACACACAAAAAATAAAAGCAGTCAACAATTTGAACCAAATGATGATTTAACTACAAGTTTACCCATTGATTTATTTTCTTAGCATATAAGCGTGTGTGTGTGTAGATTGTTTATATATATTATCATTTTATATAAATTACTGAGCGTATATAATAGGTGCTCTAATGTTTTTTGTAATATATATGTGTATATATACACACCTATATTAATGTAATTATTTTTTGTAAACTATATATATATATATATATAGTCTATATTTTTTAAATAGTATTTTATCAAAATATATTTACACACTCTCAACTATTAATTAATTTGAAATTTGAATTTTTTTCTTTTAAATGATATTTATATATTTATATATAACTTTTTCAATAATATATATATATATATATATTATGTGTAAATCATTTTTAAAAAAATAAAACATTTTGTGTGTGAATATTTTCTAGTATAAATATATGAAATTTAAAAAACAGAGTTTGATTTCAAAAAAATAAAATAAAGTTGTCTAGTGTATGATTGTGTGTGTGTTGTGTGTGGGTGTATGTGTTGGTATGTGTTTTATTATATTTGAGTATGAATTTTATATATTTATATATGTGTGTCTGTGTGAATATATATATATCCACGTGTATGGATATTTTATAGGGTCCAAATTATTTAAGTTTAAACAATTAAATTAAATTCGATTTAATACCTAAGAAATTAATTTATATAAAATTTTGTAAATTATGTAATATAATATATATGAATACATGTGTTTATTTTAGTATATATATATATATATATATATATCTGTGCATCGTTTATATTAGATATGTGTGTGTGCATCTTTTAAAGTTAGTGTGTGTTGTTTATAATTAATGTGGTTTGTATATTTCAATGTGTGTAATATCAAAGTGTGTATGTAAATTTACCAAAATTTATTTCTGATCTCAGATTGAGCATCATACTCCATTTTTTGTATAATAAAATAAGTTAATAGGAAGGGCCATGTCCATTGCCACCAACCCGTTGATAACTTTGCCCATATTCTGTCAAAGTCATTAGAAAAATATGTAATTTGTAATTTATATAATAAAGTGTGTGTTTGTAATATAAGTCTCTACACAATGACGAATGTAAACTGTTCAGCCTCTCAAAAATTTATTTTAAAATGCTCACAAAAATGAATATATATAAACACAAAGAAGTTAATACCCACACAAACCACACACACATCACACCCCACACACACACATCACACCCCACACACACACATCACACCCCACACCCCACACACACACATCACACCCCACACACACACATCACACCCCACACACACACATCACACCCCACACACACACATCACACCCCACACACACACCACACCACACCCCACAAACACACACACACAACACATCCCCAACACACACTTCCACCCTCTCTCCCTCCTCTTCTAACACATAAATACCTTGCAGCAGCTGTGTGAAAGTAGGGAAACATTATTTTCTGTTGATAGGGAGAAATACTTTGCTGTATATACCCTCCCTTGAATTGAATTCTATTCTTCCAAACCAATTCTGCCTCAGGAGGGACTGGGTATCCACTTAGAGGTTTTTGATCTCTCTTAGGGGCCACCCTCAACGGTAGGCTTTGTCTTCCACCGTTGGCAAATCTTCTAAAGGCTATGGAGGACATTGTGTGTAGGGGAGGGTGTGTGTAAATGTATTCAGAATGGGGGATATATGTATGAGGGGGGAAGATGTATGTATATGGGTGTGTAAATGGGTATATATGTGATGTAAAATGTGTAGGTATTAAGCCATATAAATGATATCTTATGATATATGTAAAATAAACATCTAGAATTATATCGATCATATATAAACTCCGTTAGAGGTGATACATATATATGTTGTTTTTATGTAGTGTGTGTTTGTAATGTATATGTGCGTGTGTGTGTGTGTAGCGTGTGAGTATAGTGTGTGTGTGTGTAGTGAATGTGCGTGTAGTTTATGTGTGTGTAGTGAATGTGCGTGTAGGGTATGTGTGTATAGTGTGTGTGTGTCACCCTGTGTAGAGTAAATGTGTGTAAAAATATCTGAGCAAATTCTATATGTGTAAAATTATAACCTTTTTTATACAAATACAATTTTTCTAGTTAATAAATTATGTTAAAAAAACATTCTAAAAGTTATAAGATGATATTGAACTATTACTTTATATATAAAAATTACAAATATTTACACACACTTCATATTATTTTTAAAAATAACCATCTAAACAATATAATATATACTCATGATCTGAATAAAACTGCTACATACACACACACACTCATCTGATATGCTAACATAGATTAGGTAAACAGTTACATTTTTTACACACCGACAACTACTCACCAACTTCTACGCATTAGATACACATTATTTCAAACACCTATAAACATATATGTGTATTACTATATATATATATATGTATATATATATATATGTTATAAATGTGTTATAATTTTTTCAAGTTTTTATATCAAAAATTGAACAACAAAATTTTAAAATTATAAATCGAACAGTTTGCTCATAATTATGTATTTGTGTATAGATGATATATTTAGTGGTCTGTGTGTAATATATATATATGTATATCTGTGTATGTTGTAACAAATATATATATATGCTTGTAATTATTTTGATAAACAATTGATATTTTTCACTGAACTTTTCTAGCTAAAATTACACATAAAGTATATATATATATATGTGTGTATGTATAAATAAATAATTTATATTTTTTCTTGAAATTTTCCAGCCAATGATTCAAACTCTAAGCCCATATTATCTGATCCCTGTAATAAGTCTGATCGAATCGATGATCTTTGCCCCAAATTTGCATGCTCTCTTTTAATAACATGTAATAAGGTTTGTGTCGATTCTAATATCTATACAGACACATATTTTCACGTTTATATATATATATATTAGCATAAGTATGTATTTATTTAATTTGTAGGATATTTCAGACAATTATATACATACATATACATATAAGTGTGGGTATATGCAATTATTTTATTGAACCCTAAATATTTGTGTGTGTGTATATTTGATATATATTAATACTTGATTGATTGTTGAATGTGTGTATGTGAGTGTAGTTATGTATATATAAATATATATATGTAAAGACTTACCTTCATGTATGCAGCATGAGTTTCACGTATTGTCTTGTCATAGTCAGACCTTGCCTTTGTTTTTATATTTAAACTTTCTATAATAAAAGTTAGATGTTATTATACAACTATATACTCAATTTTATACACAAATACAGAGATCGATGCACACATACTCCCAGACTCAAATATGTATATTAATATTTATACACATATATATATATATAGATAGGCATTCAGTAATATATACCATGCCTTACCATTAACTTTTTGTAAACGATTTGATAATAGGGTCATTTCTCTTTGAATTTTTGTTTTATCAGCTTCTTCCTGATAAAATTTAATTAAGTACACTTTTATGTACATGCACACATTACACACACACTCACACATAAAACACAAAGACGTAACTACACTCACAGAAACATATCAAAAACATACACAAATATATTACACACACACTCACATATATAAATAAATAAATAAGTGAATTGTTTGTAAGAAAGTATATTCAAACAAATACATTGACAGTCTACACACACATAATAGACTAACAATTGCACTGTAACAATACTTGTATATATATATAAATATATACAAATCTATATAATTTAAATTAGAATTAAATTATTTAATCATCTAAAACATAAATTATATTTGAATTTATTAAAAGTTCAACAACTTATTCTACACACATCAAAAATAATATATTTAATTTAACATAATTTGACCTGATATAAATATATATACACTTCTGTTGTGCGTGTACATATATATATGTAATATGTGAATAAATACATATATATATGTAAAATGTGAATACATATATGAGTAATATGTTCACATAAAACACATACGTGTGTGTGCAAACAGATATACTTAAATATATAGATATATATATATATGTGTGTGAATTTTACCTGTAGTATATCTTGATGAACTTCCTCACGTTTTGATTTAAGCATCTCAATTGATTTGAGGAGTTCATCGTTATATTCTTGAAGAGATTGATACTGTCCCTCCATATTTCCACCCTTTAAAATTTATCAAAAATTTTATAATTTAAATGTGTGTTTACAAGATATCATGTGTGTTTGTAAAATTTTAAATTTGTGAATTATTTATATATTTATTTTTATTTTCAAGATCATATTAATCTATACATCCACACACACACATACACACACATACACATCTTAATTTATATATATCAGGTATTTAACTCCTTTGAGAGAGGGAAATTATATTTAATTATATATATGTATTCATATATATATATGTAAATATAACAAATAAATACATTTATCAAATTATAGATACACATTTATATACACATTAATATATATAATCATCAAACTCTTAATTTAATTATATATACATATATATATATTTATACAATCATCAAGTTATAAGCAACATATTTATTTATACATGTGCGTTTGTGTAAATTTATGAACATCTTTATTTTGACACATATTTACATACGGATGTTTATTAATCTTATTATTTAACAAACTTGCATTACCCTTTAATTTATCTTGTATAAAATTAAAAAAAATTATATAGCAAAGTAAAATTATTTTAAGACGTTTAAACAACTGAATACACACTACACAAAAAACAAACAAAACCTCATTTTTACACACTTTTGAAACCACAAGTTCTTACATCTAATTTACACATAGTTTATTACTTGGAACTGTGTGTGAGTATTTTTACATCTAATTTACACTTAAACTGTTAATTGGAATAGCGTGTGTAAGGTTTTACATCTAATTTAAACATTTTTTATTACTTAGGATTGTGTGTGTAAATTTATCATATAATTAAAACACAGTTTTGATATCAGATTAGTTAGTCCTAACCCTTCTTATCTATTATTTGATTGCTATATATTTTATTTCTTACTAATAACGCTACTTATTAATTAATATGATAAGATGTATATGTGTTACTCACATATATATAATAAATGATAATATAACAAACATTAGGAATATATGATAATTCTTACAAACAAATATATTTACTCAATGCCAAAAATATAGTCAAGCACATTATATACACCATGACCATACACAAAATGTACACACATACTCACTTTGCACACATATACACACTTTGCACACACACATAGTACATACACATACACACAGTATACACATATATACTAAACACAAATCTATATATATGTGTAATTTATATATTGGTTGTGAAAATTTTAGTGTATATTCTTATATTTTAATCTGTTAAATAATTTTGAATAATTTTTTTCAATAATTTATAAAACAATAGGTTGAAAAAATGAATTGTGTGTGTGTGATCTGTGTATATTTGGTGTGTGTGTATTGTGAATGTCTGTGTATTTTGTATGTTGTGTATTTTGTCTGTGTATCTTATTTATGTCATGTGTATGTGTGTGTTTGTAAATATAATTGTGTGTGTAAGGTGTATTGTTTATCTAAATTTCGTAGTGAATTGATTGTACTATGTTTTATCAAGGTTAATTTCGAATTAAATAATTCATTTTCTAGTTTTGGGACACACACATTATATTATAAATTGTGTATGACCAATTATTTATAAGTGTGTGTGTTAGTGTAAGTAAACAGTTTGAATAAAATAAATGTAATAATATGTGTGTATTATAAACAATTCTTGAGTTAAATAGTCAACCATAAAAATAATGGAATATAAGATAAAGCACCAAATTTACCACAACAAAAGATACTGCGAGTTAAAAATAAAATATATATGTGTGTTCATGTATGTATGGGAATATATATATACGCTGTTATGTGTTCATATATATATGTGTGTATATAACTCAATTGTATATTTGTGTGCTTTGATTTACGTGTGGCAATTATTGTGTTAGTCAATTGTTTAGCCTTGATTCGTTTCTTTTCTTTTTCTTGAAAAAGCTTGGCTGTCAAATTTTACACATTTTAAACATGTAGCCTTAATTAATTTTTTGGTTGTGTGTGTTTTAATATATTTGTGTGCTTTTATGTGTAAGCGTGTATCTTTATCTTAATTTATCAATAATTTGATTACCTTGCTCTACAGCTTTTTCTAAGTATATTTGTTGGGCCTGTATGTATACACATATTAAAGATAGGTATACATTGACTTGTTTTATTGTATATATACACATACACGTATATATATATATGAGTTACCTCAAAGAACTTTTTTATGTCTTTTGTGTTAACTCCCCATTTTAATAATTGTTTCTCCTTTGAAATCATTACAAACACACACACACGCACACAAATAGCTCATTAGTGTGTATAGTGTAATTTAAATATCTTTGCTTCAGCATATGCTTTTGTATAGGTATTTGTTTATGTGTAGATATGAAACAATTATAAATATAATTAGAGCATAGATGAAAATATGTATTTGTTTAAATGTATTTATAAATGTGTGTGTAGGTATAGATATATTTATATATATATTACATCAATATTGAAGAAATAGTCATCTAATTTGCGATAATTTTTATCAAATAAAATATCAGACAAGCTCTCAGGTAATTTATATTCACTGCAGAATTTAAACACACCTAAGAAATTACATAAAAAAAATTAGTTATATATATGTGTGTGTGTTTTTATGTAAATGCTATGTATAGTAAATTTTTACAATATTACTTGTCAAGCTCTTTTCTAAAATGATTAAATCTCTTTTGATCCTATTATCTGCCTGTAGTGTGTGCAAATGTGTATATATAAATAATAAAGTGCGTATAAATTTATAAAGAAGGTGTGGCTTAATGTATGTGAGTTTGTAATGAAAATATGTATATAAATATTGTATTATTGGTGTGTGCATTGTGTTTAATAAATTATATATATATAATATGTATGCTTAAGTGTGTACCTCAACTTTGGCCTTTCGATCACTCACTAATTTCTAACAAATTTTGTGTGCAAAGTAAAAACTTTATATTTAATGAAAAATTTTTTTTTATATAAACAAATTACCTCCTCAGAAAGTCTTTGCATCTCTTTAAAATCATAAGGAGTTTGGCCTATAATTTTATATAACCAATGTGTGTGTGTAACTTATAAGTATAAGAAAACATGTGTGTATGAAAAATCACTAAATATACATAGTTCATGTATGTAACCTAATGAATTTGGAGTATCCCATTTGAATCCATTACTTTCTAATAATTTCAAAACTTTGGGTGTAGATTTCTGTGAGTATAGAATTTAAATAAAGGTAATAAAGTCACACACAAAACCTCTCAAATATAAATATAATTTAATAAATATACTTACATTTTGTATAGCAATGTGTAAAGGTGTGTTACCCTGTTTATCAACGAGTTTTTTTTGAAAATTATTTTCTTTTGATAGTTTATCGATAATAGTATTAATCAGGTTTTCATTACTTTGTATAATGGCTAAGAATCTAAACATTTAATACACATAATTTGTGTGTGTGTGTAAAATGGAGGTACGTATGTGTAGGGAGGGGGTAAGAGGGAGAGAGGGGGATGTGTGAGTGGGTATAGTGGTGTAAATAGTTTTGGCAGTGTAAGTGGGTTTGAGAGTGTAAAGGTAAGAAAAGGTGAGGCTATAGGTGTGCAGGTGTGTAAGATGGTATGTGTATAGGCGTGGGAGTGTAGGTATGTGCTTGGGGAAGGGGAATATATAGGTGGAGATATATGCGTGTGTGTAAAAAAATACATAGAATTCTGTAGAATGAATAGATCATTATGTTTGCGTGTGTAAAATAAATGTGTTAGATTAGCTTACAGAGCGGAAAAACCATTCTTATCTGGCTTAAATAAGTCAGCCCCATTCTCAATAAATAAAATGGCTGTTTCATTTGCATTGGATATAATTGCCTGCAAGAGGGGTGTAACTTTCAAAGAGAAATATACAAACACATATAATATGTGTTATATATTATATAGACATACATATGCACATACACACCTTTATCTTTATTGTATAATTCAAGGTCAGCATTGGCCATTAATAAGTTGTGTGCAAATTCATTCAAATTGAAAACTGAACGTACACAAATTTGAAATTAAATTACACAAATCTCTTTTATTATGCCTTTCATCTCACCGGTTGAAATGTGTAGTGCCTACAATACCAAAAAATTAATAATTTAGAACATGTGTGTATGTGTATGTGAGTGAATTTGTATGTGTGTATATGTGTATGTACGGGTGTGTATGTATTTGTGTATGTGTGTGTGAAAATATGAAAACATTTTAATAAATGTTTAAAGCCTGTACATACCGTATCTCCATCGAAATTTTGTGCATTGAAGTTGACCTCGGAGTGTTTTTTTACTACATACGCAAATACCAAATAAATCTTATTTAAATTATATACGCTTGTGTGTGTGTTTATATATATAATCCTATCTATGTTTGTGTATAAATATATATATAATTATAGGTATAGTCTAAAGTATGAGAGTATATATGTCTATATTGAATGTGTATAGGCATGTATATATGTGTGGGATATATATATATATGTCTTACAAATACTAATTATAGAGGGTGCATGTATTCCAGCATCAATGCAATAAAAAATTGCAGTTCGACCATCATAAGGCTATAGTGAGGAAATAATTTTTTTAAAATGCCAATTAAGATTTAATAAATGTGTAAAGAGTATGTAAACAAACAAATGTGTATATTAATATATAATATATTATGTATAATTGAAAGAATTTTAAACTTATGTAGAAATTTATAGGATTGAATATATAAAAATTTATAATTTACATTTGGGAAATTTACATCTGGTTTCCCAAATTTCAATATAATTTCGATGATTTCAATATTTTGTTCGACAATGGCCATATACAAAGGTGTTACTAAAAATATAATTTTTGTTAGTATAAAATCGAATATAAACACATTTAGGATTTATTTCTGGGTCTATAAATTTAGCAAGTTATGATCAAGTGTGTGCTTAAAATTTGGATGTAAAAAATTAAAATGATTTTTATTAAACAAAAACAACAAATTAAAACACAAAGTCTCCTGAGTTTTATAAAATCTGAAATTTTAAAAAAAATTTAGACCACACATTTAATATATATACACAATGTTTAAATATATATATAAATAAATAACGATATTCATAGTTTATTGGGTGTATTATAAGATTAGTTTTATGTGTGTAGGTAAGTTAGGTATTAGCTTCTGAGGAGTTATATATATAAATTGTTAGACGTGCACATGTAAAGATTTGTATGAGTAGATAATTGAGCGTGCAAAAAGGAGATGTAGGTACATGTAAAGGAGTGTGCATAAGAGGTCAAAAAATGTGTCAAGAGTTGTATGTAACTGTTTACAGTGATAAAAGGTGTAGACAACAGGTGATAAGCGAATTGGTCAAGATTAATTTGAGGTATTATACACACCCAGAGATGTCTATATTGTATGCAATTTTGGTTATATTGTTTAATAAACAAAGATATAATTTTCTTCATACAAAAATGGAGATTATGTTAACTTACACCCATTCGAATTGCATTGTTGCGGATTGTAATTAGGTTCGTTTAGTAATGAGATAACCTGTTTTGTGCTTCCTTTTTTTATGGCCTTAAATATCGGAGGATCAACTGCTTTCGGTGGCATTTTCTTGGGTATATATTATATAGGAGGGGGGTAAAGCTAGAGGAGCTAGGGCATATTTTAAAAAAACAAGATGGGAAGAGGAAGTGGAATGAAATGGGAGTAATATGGGTTGAGATAGTTGATACATGTATTGTGTTGGGATGTTGAAAAAGGTCATAGGGCGATTTTGCAGGTGAAGACTATGGATAAAGTTATTATAAAAGAGACGAAGAACAGAATAAGTTAATTTTAAAGATTACCTGTAAGTGTGTTTAATTTAGATGGAGATGCGGGAAGATTGTTTTGTGTTGGGTGGAGGTGATCTAAGACACTGGAAATCTGAAGTAGGTGATAAAGGACTGCAAGCACTGTTGTTTTGTGTCGAGGTAGGGTTGGAGGAGGCCGAAGACTAAGGGCAATATTAGAAATCGGATAGAGGGTGCTGAAGACACAGGTGTTTGTGTTTAGTCACTATAAGGGTGAAGTTTTAAAGACACGGGAGTGCTTCAGGCAGTATTAGGAAGCAGGGGATACTGCTGTTGGTTGAATTGAGAAAATTGAGTAAACGGGAAAAGTTTTGTGTATTTTACAGTGGGGGAGAGATAGGAAGACATGGGACCGACTGTGCGGTGGGTGTAGTTGAATTAGGGGGAGGTGGGGGCCAATATTAGAGGCGGTGCAAGAAGGCAGAGAGTTCGAATAACAGAATAGTCTGTTTGGGAAAGATGGGTGAAGGAGACAATTCAAGATTAGGAAAGATTGGGTATAGGTGATAAGTGAAGATTAAGTTAAACAATAAGATTACAAGTTAAAGAGTAGAGGGTGCTTATTATAACGATTTGAGTGGATGAAATGCGAAAGTAGAATAAGAAGGTTTAAGAAGGGAATAGAAGGAATTGTGTATTCCTAAATGCCTCTAGTGGGTGCTTTCTACAAACCATATAAAAATATCTGAACTTTCTTACCAGTTCATAAACTTTTTATTATCTAAAAGTAATATTACTTATATATACTGCTTTAACATAAAAAATTTTTAAATAAAATCGTGATTATATGAAACCGTTTTATAGTTAACAAATTCCTCGAACAATTTAACTAGTTAAGATAACCTATGTTTAATAATATGTATTGTTATGGCTCATGGTTTCTAATGCTTAATTTGTATGTGTAAGTAATATTTATAATTTTGTTTGTTCAATTTACATTTTTTATATATAATCGATATTTTATTAATATTCACCTTAATGCTAATACACAATTCAAGACATATATTTTACAAGAAATGTGTTCAAATTCTATCTACACAAGTTTCAATCTACACAAAGTATGAGATATATATTTTAACCACACGCCTTGAAATGTTATATATATGTATACACATTTTATCTAAGTTTGAAAATTTTGAAAAATTTTGATTAAAAATGGCTCGAAAAATGTGTATTGTTTTTTGCTTGTACATACAGAAAATAGTTTGTGTGTGTAAACTCGGAATTCAGGTTTCTTTGAAATAATAAAATACGTAATTAAAAATAATTTATAAATATAATCTTTCGAAAAGGTTTTGTAAATAATTACGAGTTGTGTGTGTATTATCCAAATTCTGTGGAATCTTTGTAACTAAATTGTTTGTATTTGTAATGTGTGTGGGGACAGAGCGGGAGGGTTGGTTATGTGTATGTATCTGATGTGTATGTTGTGTGTGTATGAGTAATATGTATGTAGCGTTGATAAGCATGATGTGTTTGATTGTAAAATTTAATAAAATTGTGTCGAAAACTGCTTATGTAAAGCTCAATGAGGTTTTTTTTACAATCTCACTCACTTGTAATTAGAATATGTAATTTAAAAATATAACAAATATAATATATATATATATATATATTCATAGGTAAATGAATGTGCTGTTTTATGCCAGTGTGTGAGGAACATGTCAAAGATTGATGAGCTTGTGTTGTGTTGGTAAAATATGCTTGTGTAGATCTGTTGTTGGTATATATCATTGTGTATGCTCTTGTATGTGTTTATTGTTGACTCATTTTGTAAGGCTTATTATTATCAACATAAATAAAATAAATACGTAACTTAGGTGTAAGTTAGTGGTTGTTGATACGTTTTCGTATGTATGTGTAAATTCTTTTGTTTGTATATACATATTTTTATGTGTGTGTGTCTGTGTTTATATATGTGTGTGTATGGATTCGTAGATTTTTGTTCTCATGTGTGTGTATGAGTTTATAGATTTGTGTTTTCATGTGCGAGTGTATTTATAGATGTGTACTTTCATGTGTGTATATTCCATCAACTGCCAATGTGTGTGTATCTATCTAAATATGTCTCTCACACCTATGTTTACTCAGCCTTTTTTTCTCTATTTGTTTTATTTTTTGAGCTGACAATTGAGGCAGAAAGGCGAGATGGATTTGGGGCCTCTTCTGATTGTTGATCTTCATCACTTAAATGAAATTGAATATCCTATGTAAGTAGTTTAAGCATATATTTATATGTTTATTATATCTATCTAGGTATGTGTTTATTTGAAAATGTGTCATCCAAATATAAATATATATTTACTTAAATGTGAAATAATAAAAGGACTAAGCTTTGTTGAGATAGTTTATATGAGTATGAAAAAAGGTATACATAGATATGTAGGTGTCATCATATATACATAAAATAATATATATGTATATATATAGAGAGATATATATATAATTTGAAATTGTTTTTAAAATACATCTCTACACACATAAACACTGAATATATAACTTTTATATTTATATCTATGCACTTTTCTTATCCCCACACAAATTCTCATCGAGACTTATATATCGCCCCCTTTCCGCACCCAGATATACATCGACATTTACAGATATTCAAAGAAAATAAACACCTATCAATTTCCCCTTTTTCCATCTTTACCCCTACACATATATATATATATATATATATATATATTCACACCAATTGAGATTCATGATGTTGGAGTTTGGCATCAGAGAGTAATGCTTCGATATCATTCATAGCTTCTTCAAATCCATTTGTTAAATCTTTGAATTGTTGGTTGAAGTAGAGTTGATTAGGTGTGTGTGTGTTGGGTGTGATAAGGGCAAATATTTGGGAGGCTTTTGTGAGTTGCTTTTGTTGCATATCGGTCAACGACCTTAGTAAGAAAATTTCTTTACTCATTAACTCAACATAATGCTCCATTCTTTGCATTTTCGTGTGAATGGAGTCTATACTGAAATGTGTGTATATGTAAGGTGTGAGGGGAGTGGAGGTTTGTGTATATGCAGATAATTCTAGGTATGAAATTTTGTGGGAGATTATAGATGTGTGCTGAGTATAAGATAGTGTATGTGTCTATGTCTATATGAAAAAATACTTGGGATTATGTAATCGTAGTATCATGTCTAGATATTTAAAATGTGCGTGCAAAGAGGTTAATCATATAGCTATAGGTTTAAGGATAAGTGTAAACTCATAGTGTGTATAAGATGTATATTGTCTAAATAAGTAAAAAGATTTGTAAAGTAAAATTACATAATCACACGTACGCATTGTAAAATATAATCACATATTCACATTGTGATATAATCACTCACATACATACATACTCACAAATATACACACACAAACACACACACATACATACACACACAAAAACAACTTACGTCTCTGTTTGTGGTAATTTTTCTACACTTAGTGCATTATCAGTTGGCTCGTTCACATCCAAATTTAAATTATTTTCCAAATCATTATTTCTGTCAACCATTTCACTCAATGAGGCCTTTAATTTTTCTGCCTGTTCTTTTAGTTCTTTAATTCTCCGTTCTGCATTTTGTATTTCTGTAAATACACACACACATATGTATATATGTAGATGTGCTTCATTTGTGGTGAAATTTATCTGAATTTCTGTGTATGTTGTTATGTGTGTTTAGTGACATGTTTGATTGGGAGGTGTGTGTATTTAAAAACTATATCTTGTATGTGTGTGTGTATATAGGTAGATATTTGAGATGAATTGTTGTGTGTAGTAACTTGTATGTGGTGACATGTTTGATGTGCGTATCTGCGTATGAATTTATGTGTTTACATGCTATATGGTCCCCTATAAACACGCCTAAGTAAAAGTTTTATAGGTACTATACATAATGCGAGCCTGGTAGATATTCTACACAATCTAAAACCATCTCTCCAATTCCACACACACAATCATATACATATACATACACACACCTTCTTCATGAATTTTTTTTATATTATTAATTTCTTCATTGTTATCAACTTCAACTTCTTCCTCGTTTATAGGCGCCTCAAGGGGGACGTGTGTCATCGTCAAACAGCGGGACCAAATTAATAACATTGGGGGGACATCTTTGTGCATTGATAGGATAAGCCATTGGTTCATCTGTATGTGTGTGTGTGTAGGTTAGATATATGGAAGTTGTGCTATAATCAAATATGTGAATAAATCAAGTGTAAATGTGCTTGTAAAAGTTACCTGTTCTCTCATAGCATCATCAGAGATATCGTAAAAGCGCATTGCTCTTGTTTTACATGCATCGATAAGTTCAGTATGTGTAAGATTGTTTACACCTTCCCAAAAAATATCTCTATCTTCCTTTTGAATCTTTATTATGTGATGCCTATATACAGACACAAACATACAAATAATACAACATGTGTCAAATAGTACATAAAATGAGTGTAAAGGAATAGTAATACCATGTTGATGTGTGTATGTAGAGCGTGTAAGATATGAAGTTTACCTCAATTTAAGGACAAGATGTGGATGATTTCCAAAAGGATCAAGTCCCAATAATTGACTAATAACCTAGTGTGTGCACATAATTCAAATTGATTTGTAAATATAAAAGAAATTTGTTGTATTTGTGGAGAACCCAAAATAGAGCTATGTATATAAATATTCTCATTCTGTGTTTGTATTCCATGTAATTTTAGCTATATGTGTCAGTAAATGTATCTATTTATGTTTGCAAGTTTATGCATGTGAATATATCTGGTTTCTGTGTGTATAAGCCTATATTTGTGTGTGTGAGGTTATGCAGGGATTCAAAGATTACTTTAAGGGTTTCAAGGCTCATTTTCTCCATAACAAATTCCTTCTTGAATAATTTAGCAAATTTAAGAGTATCTTTAAGGCTGAGATGATATTATACAAATCGATATTGGCGAAAGTGAGTGGAAAATGTGTAAGAATTGGTGCAAGGGTAAGCCTATTAAATGTGCTAGAATATATAAAAAGTAAGCTTATCAAATGTATAAGTTTCAAAATTACCTTAAAAAGGGGTTAACATCTGTTTCATTCTTTTGTAATATTTTGGTTTGAAATTCTTCAAGAAGTGTAGCCTTATCTCTTACACTCTCTTCAGAGCTATCCTCTGTGTGTGTAATTAAAAATAAACATATCTAGTCAAGTTGTATACGTGTGTATGTGTGTATGTGATAATTGTTTTTAAATTATCATAAAAGTACCATACAACAAAAAATTACTGCATATAAATTCGTGTATATAAGGGTTATCTAAACTCCAATCTTACTCTCTCGTAAGTTACATCTTATCCAAATTTACACTCTACATCACAACTAAAGCCACGCATATCATTTGTGACACAAATGGCCTATAGATATTATTTTCACATCATAAACCTTTTATACGCTCTAAACCGATCACTTAAATCCTATCCCTCAGAAACATCCCACACTTATAGTGTATATCCCACCCCCAGGCACGTTGTGTGTACATCATTCATAACTTACCTCCAAGACTCTAAACACATCATTTACACCTATTTACCCACCCCACATATATAATTCACACCCAGTACCATATGCTGCCCCAAGTCCCCACACCTCAACTCACTCTACCCCACCCTGTCGCTCCCCAACACACCTAATATTTGGCGCGTGCGTTCGTGCATTAATTCTTGGAAAAAATTAGCAAGTTCTTTCTTGGCTTTCAATTTACGTTGTAAGTGGCTGCTATCATATTGTTTCTCAAAGAATGTGCTTGGGAGTAATTGTGGGAAGAGTCGAATAACAAAAGGTAAGGCAATCTCAGCAAATGGAATAATAATAAAAATGGAAAAGGGAATTAATTTGAGGGCATCTGTAGTTGTACGTACCAACAATTTGTGTTCACGAAGTTGTAGAGGATGACCCAATATCTTCTTACGTACAAGGTGGTAAGAAACTAATAAATTAGCAAAAAATAGTTTGAAGCCTGTCTTGGTCCAATTCACAAAGTGTTTGACTGATTCATAGGATGCTTTGCACCAGCTTACAATTATTTGTGGGTTCTTATAGAATTGTTTTATACCTTTTGAAACCTTCTTCATTGGGGCAGTTATCCAATTTCGGATGTATTTAAAATATGGCTTTGTGGTGAGTGTGCGGAGTTGATGATTGCTGCCGTACATATTCGAAATCAATGTGTTTGATGGGTTGAATGTGTTGAGATGTGGATGTACATACAGCGGGTGTGTTTTCGAAGCTTTTAAGAAGGGCTTAGTGGGGTGTGTAGGATTGTTGTAGTCACTAGGTGTGTAGTTTGGGTGTTTGGGTGGAGTTTCTGAGGTACTTAAAGGTCTGTAGTACATAGAGATTTGTGTGATGGGGTGTATTAAGCTTTTAGTGTGGCCCTCATTAGTGATGTATTCAGAGCAAGCCATATTTATGAAGTGTCCATATGGTGTAGTGTGTGTGTGGTTAGAGGCATGGGCCTGTACTGTACATACAGACCTCATCCGACTGTTCTTAGCCCCATGCTGATCGTGTGTGGAAGCAGATGTGTGGGGGACAGGACCCTGTCTTCCACCGGTTTGATTGGTGTTGTTGGATGTTAGTAGTTGAGATGAAAAAAATCGGTTGAATTGGTGTGTGTTGTTGTGAGAGAAATTTATTTTTTCAAAATTAAACAATTTACCTCCAAAAAGAGGAGTTTTGGTAAGATGGGTCTTAATCAGCATTAGGTATATGTAATATGATAAAACAATTATAAAGTTACGAAGCAAAAATATATTAAATATGTAAACGTTTTTGTATGTATATTCATAAAAGGAATACGAATTAATAAGAAATATTGAAAACAGTGTAATTTGGAATTTCAAAATTTGTACCTCTCTTGTGTATATACAATTGAAAATATTTTTGTAAATTATTTTCAATTTTTCACCGAAATTTTCAATAAAAAATTCAACAAATATCTGTCAATTATATGTCATTTACGCTTTTATAAGAATATTTTTTTAATGTACATAACGATTATACAATTATTCATTATGTTATATTATAAGCATAAACATTATTTTGTGTTTAGTACACACATTATGTTGTGTTAGTGTGTGTACTTTATTGAATTATATGAGTGTATTCCACATCACACAGATTAATTTCATTACACACACATACTAAAAGCACACAAAACATTCACTACCATAATTCTCACTACGTAGACACAAACAATATAGTATTTCACACACATACCCTGTAGTAATACACACACGCACTCATTGTGTATATACACATTACATTGGATCAAACATACGTTTTAATAAGTGTTAAGTTAATACTACTTATTTACTTGATAGTTACTACACATGCACATTATCATTCTAGCAAGAATTAACAAGTTGGATGAAGCAGCAATTTTATCGATAAGTAAATATCTAAAAATATCCATTCAACTAGCTTTATGTGCCTGTGTGTATGTTGTGTGTGTATCTATGCTGTGTCTGTGTATGTATTTGTCAGTACATGTAATTTGTTGCTTGCTCGTGTGTTTATTTTTTATGTGAATGTATGTTGCGTGTGTATGTGTATGTATGTATTTTTTATATATATTAGTTAGCCTATTGCTTGGTCGTTTTATATATTATAGCCCAATCCTAATACAATGATTTCTTTATCGTCTAATTCATCATCAAAAAATAAACATACTTACCCGAGATTCAGAGAGATAGTGGGTAAATTCTAAATGCGCATAGATTACATATTCACTATATTGATAATACTCAATTTTTTTTATGTAGTTTTTATATATATAAATAAGTTCTTCAACACTTTAATACACATACTTAAATCTCTAATGTATACAAACGCTTAAATATCTACAAATGTTAAATACCAAACAAAATTATATTGTAAATTGAGTAAATAATTGAAAGGACTTTAATAAAGTTATTGTGAAAGTAGTGGAGTTAAGAAAAATATTTATTTAAACTGAGATAATTAATTAAATTTGATAACTTATGTTAATAAATATGTATAAATGTGAATTATAATCGTCTAAATAGATGAAATCACTATTTGATAACAAAATGTTTCTCGTCCAAATAATAAGACTGTTAGGTGTAGTGGGTAACAAAGGTGCTTTAATTTTATATATGTAAAATAGTTAATGAATAGAGGTTAGTATTGTAAAGTATTGCATGTTTGTCGTCGTGATAATAAAAAATAGCTAATACCAGGTGTGAATAAATTATACATGTGTGCCAGGTATGTTAATAGTGATTAACAATGTGTTAAGGAAGTGTTTGAGATGAGTTATGTTAGTTGTGTGGAATAATAACTGAACGAGTTAATAGTAAATGATAGCACATTTGAGTTAACACAAAGTTTTAATGTTCAGGATGGATCTAAGCAGTTACAATGTTTGCGCATGTCAAATTTATCGGTGGTAAGCATTAATTTGTGTGCCAGATGAATGAGTAACAAGTAGTAATAGAATGCACATCACGTCAGGCCTTTAAGCAAATAAGTAATGATATGTGTAAAATGAGTTTATTTAGGCTACGCAAGTGCGATATGCATGGACCAACAAACAACAACTGCGCTTTCAAAATATGTTTAGATAGCTAATGGACTTCATATCCCACCGAATTGACGGTTTATACCCCAATTAGTACGAGTTAATGATAAAATTAGCAAATAAATTGCACACGACATTAAACCCCACAAAAATACGCACTCAAAAATAACGGTAAATGATTCTTAATTTGTTTAGTTTTTTTTTCATTCCTTTCTAATAATAGTCGCAATGTTAAAAACTGACACAGTTCGTAACTATGGATCTGTGAATTTAACAACTCTCTAGATTTGATAACGAAATTAATCATCTAGTATAAAAGCCTAAATCAGAAAATTCTATACCCCTAATTACATACACACGCGCTGACACAAGCATTGACACACGCACCCATACCCGCACAACCCAGCCCACACCGGATCACACACACGCAATCTCTCCCCCACCCATTTACCACCTATGATAGCCCCACAAACTCTGCCTCCATTACCACCCCAATTCTTTATTCTTGATATAAGAACTCTAAATATTTGGAGAGAAAAAGTAAGAAAATAAAACATATGGTACTTATTCCCATATTGTGCTTATTAATTTTTAGATACTTACATTTTCCCAAATGTGTTTATATCTTAACACCCATATCTGTGAAAACTAAACTATCCCCACCTTTTACAGAAGTTTAACTAGTTTCCACCTCTTATAGATATTTTCTTCGGAGTTAGCTCATCAAATTGACACATAATTAACTTTGTAAACACTTCATTTATATTATATTGAGTGTTATTTCTTCTTTTCTGTTTGAAATATATTTTTAAAATACAAAGTTTTTGTTTAAATACTCCTCAATTTTACATAACATATAATTACCTTCAGATAATTTCACATCTCTAACATATAAACCAATTTATATGTGTAAACAAAATATTACATTTTTTAAGTCTATAAACAAGATATATTTACAAATATTTGAATATTCTTATTTTCTTAATATACTTGTAAATACTTGTACAGAATATATAAATAGAATAATAGATTTGTGGATAAATACCATATAAATTTTTGATTAAGTAATTACAATTTTTTTATAAGTTAGCGTTGTACACGAAAGAATTTGATACAAAAGACCTATTTTTTAAACAAAGTCGAAACGCTTCCCTTTTTTATACACTAGAATCTATTCTGAACTTTGTTACTATTGATCTATATAAGAAGATACATTGACTGCAACATGATCTGATATCCGATTTCACACAACACACACAAACATTGATGGAAAATCGAAAAATTTATTTTTAAAAAAATAGCACACTTAACAATAATTTGATTAATTAGAAATTAACTTAACTTAGTATTAGACAATTAAGGCTTTCGAGCAAGAAATCCAAGATTGAAAATTTTATATATACAAAAGTATATGAACTAAACCAATGAAATTTTTTTAATGATTGAAAAAATTTAATACAACCCTACAGCGCTAGCATGTATAAACATTTTTTTAGAAAACACACTTCATCAATTTTATAATATTGAGGAAATGATTCAAATTTGAATTGCTTTATTTTCTTCAATCAAGATTCCATTCCACAGTGAGCTAGAACCCTATTGAATATCTTCAATGTTTATCATATAAAAGACCATGCACATAATTCATCGTTTTTACATATTATAATGTCATTTTAGTTGTAAGTTAATTATTCTAGACAAACAACAGTTATTAAATTTGTTGAATCATACATCCTTTTACTTAACTAAGCTTCTTTTTTTGGAATTTGTTCATATCGCCTTTAATTTTGGTTATTTTTACGTCATTAGTTATTGTAAATTGGACTTTCATACGCCTAAAAGACGTACAGCATAAAGTCACAGGCCTATACAACCTATATATATTCACTGAACATTTGTATATAATCCTCCGTAGAATCTGGTTTACCCAAGAAATCATTATCATGGCAATTAATTGGGACCGTTATCCAAGCTTCATTGCATCTGAATTAAGCCCAGGGTTATTAATTAACCAATCAATTCATCCAAATATCGAAACTATAAAAAAAAGTAAATTTGACATATCAAATTTACCTTCTCAACACAACTTGTTGAATAACAAATTGAAATCCCATGAAAAATTATCCAAGGAATTTGGTAGCAATGTTAAGGTCTTTTTTGGAAACCTTGCACCCGTTACAACTGAGGTATGAGCATACATCAGATATCGAGTTATAAATTTGAAAATGGACGTTGGGTTTAGTTGTGCTGAATTAACAATTAGTTCAGTACAAAACAATTATTTTTTGACCTTGTATATATTAACTAATTATCTTTATTTAGGCATAGTTACACCAGATGATAGAAATATAATAAAAATTATACATGTCATTATAATGTATAGGCTGAAATGTCAAGTTTATTTAATACTTACGGAAAATGCTCGGGTTTAGTTATTTTAAAAGATCGTAAGCAACGGCCAAGAGGTGCAGGATTTGTGACATTTTATTCCTATACTGATGCTTGTAATGCTATTGAAGGTTTAGACCGTAAAATTACACTACCGGTTAGTGATACAAGTATTTAATTGAATATTACACATACCCATTACCTTTGATAGTATGGTGTAAACTACTATGATCTTAAATGAAAACATCTAGGGCTTTAAACAATATATATATATATATATATATATTCGTTGTGATATACGCAGTGGACACACACCCATAGATAAAATCAGTACACCTTGTAAAATTTTATTTTAATATACTAGCACATAAATTGTAGCATATATATACATATATATATATATATATATATATATATATATATAATCAGGGTGCCCATAAACCTTTAGAAGTAAGATTTCCGGAAGATAGACTGCAAAAACGAGATCGTATGAAATCACTTAAAGAAAATAAATCAAAGGGTTATCAAAATTTTACGGCAGCAATCTACGAAGATGGACAAACACACTTCAAAGATTCAACAAATTCACTATATGAAAAATACACACTTACAAGCAGCGAGGGTGTATCTGACTATGATTCATTGTGTGAGGTTTCTAGTATTGACGATGAAAATTACAAGATAAAAAGAACTGTCTTTAACGACTTTAATTGCAGAACTTGTGGCGCTGATTTACTGACCAACCATTTTTGTCTAGACTGTCACAGAGGTGTATACCTCAAGGCTACAAATTGAAAATATATTTACACATTTTAAAGCAAGTTTTTACTTATAAACTTATATAAAATAAAGATCTCAAGCCGTATTTATATAATACCAAACAATGTACAAAAATTTTTTATAAATACAAATACAT
>JADHZB010001579.1:0-14331 GCA_015657535.1 Nephromyces sp. MM_2019
CACACACACACACACACCCATCACTCAAAAACACTCTTATACCACCACGTATAGAGGGGTGTACATACACTTATTTACTTGAGCTTTGCCTGCTCTTCCATTGATAATACCCTCAACTTCTGAAATTCAGCCTATGCACACGCAATAATGAGAGGAAACGCTGCTTGAAAAAGACGATAAATGCTACTCTAAAGCATAGAAAAACTAAGAAGAAGATGATGATGTGGGAAGAACTAGCAGCCTTTACGATGCAGCTTCCAGCAAAGGAAATCTTCTTGAGATTTCACGCACACGAAAAATCTAGAGTTTCCCAATTTCATACGAATGCAAAGAAGGTAGATGTGTGATTGAAAGAGGGGTGTACGTACAGCCGAGAAAGTAGATATGAAGTTTAAACTAAATACACAGAGGAAGCGGGATATCGGAAGGTGTGTGTGCCAGTCAAAGCTGAATGTATCTACATCAAAAAATGCCCTTAAAAAGATTCAATGGGTGGTAAACCACAGCATCGTGCTGTTCTCCACATCTAATAACTTTTTTAGCTTGCATAGAGCTATAAACAAGCGCACACACACTTACTTCATAGGATTTAACTGTCTGCATATTCGTACTTTCAACCTTTTTCAAGAGGTTTTGATAGGAATCTCGATCTCTTGTGACGGTGCTCAGCTTATTCTTCAAAATTAAGAGCTCTGCATGAACTTCCCTTAATTCAGCATCCCCTCTTTCAACAGTTTGTCTGTAGTAAGTCACACACACTCACACACATCAAAACACTAATACACACCCACACCTGCACTCACACCTGCACCCACACCTGCGTCCACACACACACACACACACACTATCACAAACCTGCATACATAAACTGAAACAAGCACAGACCCACGAAAATACACACATATACATCCAAACACACACGCCCGTCCAAAACCACACACAGTGTACTTACACTGCTGAATCCTTGATCTCTGTGCTTTTCAAGATTACAGCACCTTCCCTAAAAGAAGCAAGACTTTGTTCCGCCTTTCTCTTCTCTCTTTCACGACGGAGTTCATTAGCCTTACATACAAAACAACGCAAATTACACACACACACACATTTACTTACATCTGATAGTAGCAGATATCCCAGCCTTAACGAAGATACCTGCTTATTTCAAGATGCATACACCAATCCTCATACAAACTTCACCTCCCTCAAAATGAAGGTTAATGAGATGTACGTACACCCCACGGTATTACTCAAAAAGCCAGTGAATGAATACACTCCTCCACAGGCCGCTCCCCTCACAGGGATTCAACACCCGCCAATCCCCCTAACTCCAAAACCCCTCATAAACCTACCTACACCCTCCAACCCCCCAATCCCCTAAAACTATACCCTTCACGCGCCCACAAAATCACCTCCCTCATCACCCCCCTACCGCATTCAACTCCATTTCTTGAGATTTTTTGAGGCTCGCAGTCAAATCTTCAATGTAGCTAAGCAATGAGTTTATCTTCCTCTCAGAATCCTCATGATATACCTTCAAGTTGCTTTTAACGCCTTCATACACACCAGCATTCTCAGCGTAACTATTACTCATTGAAGCACTATGAGGTAGGGGTGTATGTACACCCAAAGCAGAGGAATTTCCCGGTAAACCACTACTTCGGGAAACAATATTACTCCCTCTGAGGGGGAAACCGGCAACTTCAGGCTTGAAGTTTGGTGTGGATGAAGTAGATGAAGAAGCAGGAAACACAGCAGATGGAGGCTTTTTGGAAGAAAAACATTCATCTGCTTGAGTAGAAGAAGAGGGAGAAGGTGGAGAAGAAGTAGGAGGAAGGGAAGCAGGAGGAAAAGAAGATCGAAGAGGAGGAGGAGAAGAGCGAGGAGAAGAATGAGGAGAAGAGCGAGACTGATGAAGAGGCTTTGTGTGCTGCACAAGTTTTGGCGTTGAAAGCGTAGTATTTGGAAGATTTCTACTCGCTGATATCATTGAGTTGCTGGGAGGGGAATGTGCACCCCCCACACCAGGAGTAGAAGAAGAAATTGATTTGCGAGTAATCAGTTTGGCAGAGTCATCTCGACTATGAGAAGTACCGGAGGCTTCAGAGAGGTGTGAAGGACTGTCTTCAGCCGCTTCTTTTGAGGTGGTACAGCCGAGTGGGGGGGGTGTAAGTACATCCCCCAGTTTGGTTGGGGGGGGGAGGGTTTGTCTAGCACCAGACTTTAGAGGAGTCACCGTCTTTACGCGTGTTGAAGGTGTAGCTTTTTTAGCCTCGGAAAAAGCTGCTTTCTTTAGAGATGAAGAATTTTGCAAATTCCTAATGAAATTGGAGGGATAAGCAGGAGGGGGGGAGAAGATGAAGATAATGACGATAATATGAAGACAAAGAACAACACAAGAAGATACAGAGGAAGATGAAGGAGATGAAGGGGAGCAGATGAAGATGATAAAAATGAGACGAAGATGATGAAGATGACGAAAACAAAGAAAAAAAATCGGCTTTACACACAAAATGCACTTATTCATTAGTATAATAGAAGAACCTCAGAAAATGAAGGAAACTGAAGATTCTTAGCAGAAAGAAGAAAAGTGCTGATAAAAGCACCAAATTCGATGACCATGGGCGTAGTATCAGCACAGCAGCAAAACTGCTACCACACACGCAAACTAACACACACACACGCTCATGTGCAAGCACATACTCACATATGCTTACACACAAGCATGAAAACGCACAAAAACTAACAAATACACACACACACACCACACACACACACCACACACACACACACACATACGTGTATACACACACAGACACGCGCACACACACAGATACACACACACTCAAAACACATTCATACAGATACTCTATTCAATATAAAGACGATGAACACCGGCGTACTTAAAGTGGGTGTGCTTGGGCTCAGAAAAGTAACAGACAACTTTCAAGCACACACACACACACACAGCTAGTAAAGAGTAATCCCACAATCTCAGCAAAAAGCTTTAGTCTCTGTTGTAGCTGCTACGATATCACCGTGTGTTGGTACGTGTTTATGTGTCTATTAATGTGTGAGTGTTAGTTCGTTAGTGTTAGCATGCGGGTGTGTGTTTGTCCGCGTGTGTGGGTTCCTGTCTGTGCATGCGCGTGCATGTGTCTCTGCGTGTGTGGGCGTATGCGCGTGGTATGAGTGCGTACATGTGGGTTTGTGCGTGCGTATATTTTTGTAGGTGTGTGCGTGTGTACAAAAGAGAAGAAACAAACTTAGTGTATGTACACTAGCTTCAACCCCATACTCTGCTCAGAGAGAGTTAAAAATGAAACAAAAACTGCCTGTAATCTACTTACTTCGACGAGTTACTCGATTCATACTTTAAATCATCTTCTGCAGCATGAGATTTTGTAAGCGAAGGAGATTTCGTCTTCACCTAAAAGATACAAACAACAAATAACACACACAAGCTAGTCTCTTGTTTAAACAGATATTTCTTTGTAGTAGCTTATAGATGTGTAATAGCAACAGATAAGAGAGAGAGCGGGAGAAGAGTAGATGATGAAGAAGAAGGAGATGCGGCTGATATGAAGATTAAGATAAGGAAGATGCAGAAGATAAAAAAGATGATGAAGAAGAAGGAGATGCGGCTGATATGAAGATTAAGATAAGGAAGATAAAGTCGAAAACAAAGCAAAACGTCTAAAAAAACCAGCAAAAAGCACAAAAACTTCACAAAAATCAGGGATGCCTCGATCCATCATCTTGAGAATCTCCAAAGTATGGCAATCATTCAGTAACAGCAGCCAAATCAATAGGTAAACAGCGATCCCACGCACACACACGCATATACGCCCAAACTTCTCACCTCCTTCCTCAAATCAGATGATGTTTTTTTGGGAATAACTACACCATTTTTCGCTGTCTTGCTGACAGTTTTTGTCGCATCACTAAGAGCATCTACAGCCTCGTCAGGAAGCATAGAAGAAGCACTAAGAGAAGAACAGCTGATAGCATCATCTTCGCCTTGATTTAAAGGAGAAAGTGAAGAAACGAGGGTTTTTCCAGTCTTAGTAAGCCCTCCACCAGAAGATATTAACAAATCCTGTTTACTTTTAGTAGAGGGTGAGACTAAGTATGTGTTGTGTGTGGCTTCTGGGAGAGCTTTTCGGGTGAGATGACTGATTGCGGTGTGTGAAGATTCAGGGTGTGTGTTGTGTGTGGCTTCTGAGGCAGTTTTGTGCATGGATTTAGATTTTTCGTATACTACGTTGTATGTGTGTGAGCCACTATGAGCTCCATTCTTTGGCTCGCTCACAACAGTTCCGCTCATCTTATGAGCTATAGTGTGTGTTGGGGTATTCCACTCATCTGACGAAGCATCTGAAACAACACACGATATTACAGTCTCAGTTGTAGGCAAACTTTTGAGCTCCTGATGATGCGACCTTGGGCTCAGCTCTCCCACACCTTCACCTATTGAGGGATAGAGAAAGAGTAAGTATAACACATAAGGATGGGAAGGGGAAGGTGGGGAGGTGAAGATAATGAGGGGGGAAAAAAAGGTGGGGGGAGTTGAAGATGCTAAGTGGGTGCAAAAACATGCTTTCTATGCGTTTTCTGCCACAAAACAACAGAAAATACAATCAAATTATGCATACAATATTCATATACACACACTCTTCACACACATTTTTCATACATACACACTTACGAGCTGCTCCCACAAGCAAATACTTCACGGTTCGGATTATGGACTGTGATCTATCGGCTGTAAAAAGCAACACACGTGGAGCCACTGACTTCCCAAATTGATGCTCTGCTAAATCTACTGTAAACCGGCCAATTTCCACTGTTTCTTTGCCTTCAAAGGAAATCAGAATCTGCTCAACATCAAACACACAGAAACCATAATTTTGACGAATATTTACTCTTTTTGCAGGAAAAAACTCCTTCCAGCCGAAACACCAAAACAATGTAAAAAAAGTTCCGCTTCTTCTGCTTAGGTGAAAACGGGAAAGTCTATGTTAATATTACGAGTGTTTCTCTCTGTGTGTGTGTGTGTGTGTGTGTGTTTCTCTGTGTGTGTGTGTGTGTGTTTCTCTGTGTGTGTGTGTGTTTCTCTGTGTGTGTGTGTGTGTTTCTCTGTGTGTGTGTGTGTTTCTGTGTGTGTGTGTGTGTTTCTCTGTGTTTCTCTGTGTGTGTGTTTCTCTGTGTGTGTGTTTCTTTGTGTGTGTGTTTCTCTGTGTGTGTGTGTGTGTGTGTGTATATATCAGAGAAAGATAAAGTTATCAGACAACTATCTTGACGTCTTAATGATAAAAAATCAATAGAAAAATGTCAAAAAACCTCAAAAAAACGTCAAAAAGCAAAGAAAAGAAGAAATGACAAACTTAAAGCAGTAAAAAGCAAGAAAACCATGAAAAGCAGCAAAACAAAAGTGTTAAAGAGCATGAAAGGTGAAGAAGTAGCAGAGAGTAGCCTATAAAGCTTTAAAGCGCTACAGTTAAGCAAGAAGAGCAAAGCTGCCCTTCATAAAATGCCTTTTTTTAGGATGAGAGAATGAGTGCGTGTTTTCAGTGTACGTATACACACACTGACTACTTACCTTTACTGAAGTTAGATTTAAGAATCACAGTGCATTCATGCTACACATACACAGTGACTGCTTACCCTTACTGAAGTTTCTTTACATATATAGCTCCCAGTAGCAGCTGCCTTACTCTTCAAAGTAAAAAGCGTAGCACCGAGGCGTGCGGAGATAGCGAAAACTGCTTGGCTAATCTGCCCTTCAACGTAGGCTTTAGAGCTCACAACGCTACCTCCAGCTAAGCAGCAAAGAAAAAAAGATTTGACGAAGAAAAACTTTCGAAAGAAGCGATAGAATGAGAGGGATGGGATGGTGTTTGCACACACACAGGGTGGTGCATATGCAAACTCACATAGGGGGGTGCATATACATAGGGTCATGTATGTACATAGATTGGTATATAAATATGCAGAGTGGTGTATGTACACAGAGTGGTGTATGTACACTCATTAGGCATAGCGACATGTCACGCACTTTACACTACTACGCACACACAAACAGGGAGAAACAATGGAAAACAAGCACATATTAATAGAAAAACAAACACACAAACCAACGCACACCAACACATGCACACATCCATCCACAAATACACGCACACACGCAAAAACCAACCAAATCCACACACCTACCTATAAGCATAAAAGCCCACCCACACCCACACACCTACAACCACACATACACATACACTTACCTTTCTCCCATACAAAGTATACCGTTCCCCCCGAGTAATCACAGCACAAAGCAATTTCTTTGATAGTCAGCTCAAATGTGAACTTCTCAGGTACTTGCCCCACATGCTTCACAGCTCTTAGTATACGCGACATTCCAGTGTGTGTGCAGGACTTTCCTAATGCAAGGCACTGCCTATAGCACATTAAATGAGGTGAAACAGCAAAACTTTTGCACACACATGCAGTGAGGAAGACACACACACATATGGAGACGCACACACATAAAGACACATATACATATAGAGATGCACACACACATAGAGACGCACATGAATACAGCGACGCACACACATGAAGAAACATATACATATAGAGATGCACACACACATATAGAGATACACAAATATATAGAGGCACACACAAATATAGAGATGCAGACACATATAGAAACACACACAAATATAGACTCACATGTATAGACACACATGTAGAGAGGCAGATATATAAAGATACATACACATATAATTGACTTACCGCTCCTCAGGCATGCTGAAGGTTGCATTCTACAAAGGAAACATACACATACACATGTACACAATCAAAAGCCCTGCCGCTTTAGAAGGTAACTCGACATCAAAGACTCTTCCTGGTGTTCCTAGTCACAACGGGAGGAGCTGAGGGGAAAAGAGAGAAACTACATAAAGTCATCGTGATCACAAACACACAGCACATACACACACAGATTTTTGCATATGCACAATGAAGAGCTACACACACAGAGAGACAATGAAGAGTCACACTTACGCACACCCATAAACTCTAAGACACACACACTCACACCCTCTCCTACACACACACCCATAATTTCCCACACCGCTCAAAAGAAAGCAAACATAGAAAAACCAGTGCTCTGCACAAAAACACACATTTCTAGATACCCTGCAAGAAAACATCCAATCACACACACACAAACATTACTCTTCACACACAGATATATATTCCTCCTCACACCCGCACACTGACGCACCCACAAACACCCACCTACACCCCAAAACACACACATCCCCACATACATCCCCGCACACACACACAAACACAGATTTTCCGCGCAAAAAGACATGAAACCCTCATAATCGTTGCTTTTACAGATTTTCATCATCAGAGTGGTGTAGGTTCCTAAACTTTTATGTCTTTTACTTCTTCATGTGCAACTTTCGTTAAATTTTGACTGCAAAAACCCTCAAAATCGCCAGTTTCACTCACAAAAAGTCGACAGTTTCGCAAACAAACGGCGGTAAAACATCATGAAGCAGGGAACTACGGAGAATACCTTATTGGCGCTCTGCTTACCTCCTTTGGTATATCAGCAACAACCGTAATAGCGCTCTCTGACAATGAGAAACTGGAAAATATACAAGAGGTGCAAGTGTAGTGTGTGCTTACGTCTGTGTGTATGTGAGGAGACTCACATCTGTGTATGTGATGAGACTCACATCTGTGTATGTGATGAGAGCGCCGTGTGTGTGTATGTGATGAGACCCCATGTGTGCGTATGTGATGAAACCCCGTGTGTGTGTGTATGTGATGAGACCCCCGTGTGCCATCTCCTTAGCGTGTGTTTTTGTCGGTCTTTTCCCATTTTGTTTTTGGGTTGCGTTGAGCAAGGTCCTGCGAGTAGGTAGGCATGCCTGGGAGTGTGTGTGGCTGGTTGTGTATGTCAGTGAGCGGGGTGCACCTGTGAGGGAGGGTGCATGCATGCACCCGGGGGTGGGATTGTGCACACCCGTTGATGTTGTGTGGGTGCCTGTTCATGTGTGAGTTTACGTGTGGATGTGGTGGCGTGTTTGTGTGCGTGGGAGCAGTGTGGCTTATGTGGGTGTAATATGTGTGTGTACGCATGTGCGTGTGCTTATTTCGATGTGGAGTTATGTAATGTAGTATAAGGTGTGTGTGCGTGTTACAAAAAATTATTTCTGCAGTGCGTGTTGATGCACTTGCGTGTGTGTGGGCCTCGGTATGCTTATACGTGTTTGTGTGCTAATTTGTGTCGGTGCGTTTTGCGTGTGTATCAATGCAACTATCTAGGTGTATTTCCGTGTGTCTATAAGCACTCGCCACACAAGGTAGTACACTATGCACAAGCACACAACGTGTCACCGTACACTTCACATACTACAATGCACTACACGCACTACAAATGCCACCACACACTATAATCTCTCATAAGCCGCTGCACACTACACGTATCACACACTGGACACCACATACATGCATACGATCATATACGACTACACACACGACGATAAACAGCCAGGGACTAAACATGCACACACTACAGCCACCACAGACGCACACGTATGTGCACTTACCAGCATACACACAATAATGCACACACACAGCAAGACACAGACATAAGCAAGAGCTACAGACTTGAATAAGCTTTCAGCTGAAAAGCTACCGATGCCCTACAACATCGAGTAGAATTAACTCAAGCACGCACAACAACTTCAGGGAAAAGTTTTAGTTTTTCATCTTTTTCCATCTTCAATGCCTAAAACAACGGAAACCAAGAAAAATCGGTAATTTTCCTCAAATTTACACCATCTTCTCGCACACATACGCCTATCAACACACGAAAAACTCTGCATTTCTTGAAGTCCTATCTTGTCATAAATTTATGATTAACACACAAAGATTTGATTAGAGCTAATACAAGAATCTGCTAAACACTGCTCTTCTTTCTATAGAGAGAGGCTTAGCTAGAGATACCTCCTTTATTGCTGCTTTGCTTCCTCCTCATAAATTAGCCTTTTCATCTGACATAGCAGAGGATTGCGTTTGATATATATTCGAGGCAGCTCGGGATGTTTAAGCCTCGTAAAACTCTGGAATCTCTGGGCTTACACGCACACGCGTGGATGTAGTGTTACGAGCGCACACGCACCAACATACACACACGCACAGCAACCTACACACACACCAACACACACGCACAGCAACCTATACACACACCAACCCAGACACACACCAACACACAATATATTGTGCACAGCAACATACACAGACACCAAGATACACACCAACACACACAAGCACATATTACTGACAACATGCGCACCAACATACACACGCACATACTGACTACATGCACACCAACATACACAGAGACCAACACACACACCGACACAAGCACAATTGAAATTCCCAGCTTTATTAAAGATATTCACCTCCACTTCATCTTCTCACTTTCCTCTTTTTACTTCCCATTCTTCCCGAATGTTTCAGAATGGAATCTTTGATAAATTTCCGCTGCTTCCATTTCCAGAAGAAGAGGTGATGATGTAGGCAAATTACCCAGTGAAGGGGCTTTCTTCTCTTCTCGCTGATTTACGGAAATACATCCCCTCTCTCCCTCTCGTATAGAAGAAGAAAATTATCACGAATGAAGCAAAAAACTATTTTTTTACCAAGTTTGATGATAAATGTAGAAATTGCAGGAATCTACACGAAAAACCGAAGAAGAAATCAGCTGGCTTGAAAGAGAAAGCATATTTGAGTTTTGTTTGTGTAGTGTTTCATCTTCTTCTTTTTGTATAAAAAGGGCTATGACATTTGTTTATCTTCAATGTGTGTGGTATTTCTTCTTCTTCACTTACAAAAGGCAGCTATTTCCCCTGTTCTTCACTGCATCTCCTGTTTCCTCTTCATCATTTTTTGTATATAAAAAGCACTTTTTTTCCTCTTCTTCACTGCAGCTCCTGTTTCCTCTTCTTCACTGTATAAAAAAACGCTCTTTTTCCTTTTTTCCAGTGCATAAAATGATTATTTTTGCATCATTTTTTATCGAATTTGTTGTAGGTATCTCGCACTTTAATGAGGAACTTTGACAGTGCCTCTTCTTTCTCATCTATCCCTTCTATCGCTCCCATGAATCCCTCGTTTATCTTTTATCATCACCTAGCAATGCTGTCTTTGATTGTATTGAATAGTTGGGGTTGATGAGAATGCTTCTGTATATTTGGACACGTTTTAGGTGAGTTTTTATGAGGAGGGAGAGGAGTTTTGGTGGTGGATTGGATGGCGAAAATAGTGTGGAAGTTTTGTGTGCGAATTCCTTTTATGAAGGCGATTTAATAAGGGAATTTCCAGTGAAAAAACTAGTGTGCTTGAGATGGTAATGCAGTAACGTATGTGCTGAAGATTCCGATATAGAGGGGTTTGACTCTTTTTGAGTGTGTGTATGTGCTGATGTGTGTTGGTGTGTGTCTATGCTGAAGATGTGTGCGAGTTAGTGTGTGTTGTTGTGTGTGTTGGTATATCTTGGTGTATGCATCAGTGTGTGCGATAGTGTGTATCCCGGTATTTGCAGTAATGTGTGTTGACCTGTTTATGTTGATGTCTGCATAGTTTTGGCTTTTACCTGTTCATGTGTATCTATGCTATTCTTTTGTATTTTTTCGTTCTAAGCCATGTCGGCGTGTGTGTGTGGATCTGCGGATATTTTATGTTTGCTTCAACGTATATACTTTTTATGCAGCTGTGTGTTACATATGCGTCTTCTGGTGTTTTTCACTGTATCCAGTATTTTCAGTATTTAACAAAGGATTAGATTAGATAAGGGGCTGTATGTGTGTGTGTCCCTTACTGTTGCCGGTGATTCCATGGAGAATGGCTATATTTCAGCGAGCTCTCTTCAAGAGCACACGAATGAGCTCGTAATTGGAGACCCAGAGGTTTATAGTAGGATATCCGCTACTACGGTATGTGTATGTGTTGTGTGTGTGTGTTGTGTATTGCGTGTATGTGCGTGTTGTGTTTGTATTTGCGTATTTTGTCTGTGTGTTGTGTGTGTTGCTATATATTTTCCTGTTATGTGTGTTGCTATTCGTGTATGCTATTGTCTCTTCACTGTGTGTGTTGTACGTATGATGATGGGCATCACTATACACAAATGATGGCATATGATTCCGTGGGTATAGGCGTGATTGCCAGTGTACTCAGTGTATGTGCTTTTGAATCCCCTAAAGTGTGTGTTGATCTGATTCTCCCTCATAGTAATTTTCTGTTAATGTGTGTGCAATATAACTCTATAGCGTATATGCTTCACTCTCCTATGTTTTTTTGTGTTTGTGCGTGTCTGTCTGTGTGTGTGTGTGTCTTGGTGTGTGTGTTCGTGTATCGGTATCTTGGTGTGTCTGTTGGTATGTGTGTTGGTGTGTGTGTGTGTGTGTCTAAACCCTTTCTGTCTTCGTGTGTGTTGCTCGTTGCTATGCAGTTTGAATGCCCAGACGATGTCGATGAAGCTCTCATCTGCTGCATCTGCGATGGCCTTAGCATGGACGTAGTAAATGCAGGCTGTGGGAATCAGCATCTGTTTTGTAGGAACTGCTTGTTGGGATGGTTAGTGAGGAGTGTGTGTGTGAGATCTATGTGTGTATGTGTGGAGTTTTTGTATGGAGTATGCTAGTTTTTGTGTGTGTGGCAGTGTGTGTGGCAGTGTGTGTGGCAGTGTGTGTGGCAGTGTGTGTGGCAGTGTGTGTGGCAGTGTGTGTGGCAGTGTGTGTGGCAGTGTGTTAGTTTTGGTGCGTTAACTTACAGTGTGTGTCTTTTCTGTAGATTCATTTTTTTTGTGTTTCTCTCTCATTGTGTGTGCATATTTCGATCTGTGTGTTCATCTATGATTTAGTCCACGTGTGTGTCTATGTATCGCCTCTGCGGAGTATTTTTTCTATGCTTAATTGAATGGAATTTGGTGTGCGCGTCGAACTTTCTTATATTCAAGCATTTCGTGCTGAAGTTAATACTCATTCTCTGCACAGCTTTAAGTGTTTTTCTGAGGCACACACACATAGGGGCTCACGTACTTGGAACACTGGTACTCATGTACGCATACGCACTAACATACACATGCTTGCAGGCACTCATGCGCTCGCACAAACACGCACACACACACACATGAAAATAAAAGCACATGCACACACCTGTAAACACCTTTACAAATCCGTACGCATCAACGCACTCACGAGCACACAGAAAAACATACTGCAAAACACTCACCAGGGCACACGAAATAGTCCAACAGATTCCAACACACATTAGCACATCCGCACACACTAAGATTTACCAACACACCAATACGTGTCAACGCAGACCAACATACCCACACACACCATCATGCACACCAACATACACACACTTCAGTCAAGTAACGTTTTACACACTTGCAGATTACAAACTCCTATATGCTGGCCAACTCTCCCAATTTTTGTAGATTCCACCATTTTTCTACTTCTTAGCATCAGACTTTGATTTTTTTTACTTCTGCATATGCAAACTTCTTTTTCTTCTTGTGTGTACATACATCTCTCTTCAGGTTGGCTAGGGCAAACAGCTGCCCAACCTGCCAGAAATCCATCAGCGCTGAGACTCTCGTTCCTTTATCCGAGAGGAAAATGATTGAAGTAGCAGAGACTCGTGTTGTGTGCGAAAGCTGCTATCGTTGGACTGGTCCTCTACGTCAGCTACAGCAACACACAAATGAATGCCTTAGCAATGTTATTTCTCATTCTAATGGGTCGGTTTTTTCTGTGTGTGGCAGTTTTTTGTCGTGTGTGTTTTTTTGGCAGTGCTTAGTTGTGTATGTGTGTGGATGACTTTATGATTGCATTATATTGTATGTGTTTATTCCGCCCTTTGGAATCTGCAGTTTTTGCCTGATTGCAGTTTCTGCTTGGAAGAAGTTGTTTAGTCTCTCCCTCCTCATTGAGTGTATGTCCACCCAAAGAGCAGTGTATCTACACCCAAATATTAAGTGTGTGTGCGCCCATTTTTTGGGTATTCATTATAGCTCGCTGCTCTACCTATTTGCAGGTATACGGTTACTGTGCCAAGTATCGATGGTGCCTCTGAAAACCTCCCCGATATCTCGAGCAGAGTAATAGTTACTGAATTAGAGAGTCCAGACAGAATGCACACACTCGAGAAGCTGATCTTGGAGCAGCAAAACACGATAGAGCAAATGCAATTGATGGTAAGTAGTGTTTGTCTTTCTGATAATAAGAAATCTGAGTTTTGTTGAGTATCTGAATCTTAGTGTGTGTGTTTCTGAGTATGTTCCGCTGTTTCAATTTCTTGGCCCACCTGTCTACCTGTGATATCTCCCGCTTATATCTCTCCTTAATATCTCCCCGTAACATCTACCCCCAGTATCTCCCCCCTCTCTCTCTCCCACGAATATCTTCACCCCTTCTCTCTCTTCCCCCCCTTCTCTCTCTTTCTCCTCCCTCCCCCCACTCTCTCCCCCCAATGTCTTCACCCCCCTCCTTACTCCCCCCTCCACACACCCTCTCCTACCCTTTCAGAATATCCGCTTAGAGGAGATTCTTCGCTCTTGTAACCCCCGCGAGTACTGCCTAGAGTTTGAAGAGCGTATCCCTAGACTATTGGCGTTTGCTAGTGGTGGTGTGCAGGCTATGGAAGGCTCATTTGTTGAAGAGTATGATTTCTTAAAGCAGCGATGGATAGTGAAGGCTATGATGCCTATACAATGCCAGGAGGTGTCAGACTTCTGTTTGCTTCCTCGTTATGAGAAGAATAACAGTGAGTAGTGTGTGTATTTTTTGTAGGTGTGTGTGGGTGTGGAGGTGGAAATTAGTGTGTATGTGGGGTATATCTGTGAAGTTATGTGTGTTTTTTTTGTTGGAGTAATGTGTGGGTGTTTGTGTGTGTGGAGCAATGTGTAGTTGTATATATATGAAGTCCTGTCTGCCTATGTGTGCATGAAGTACTGCCTAGTAATGTGTATGTGCTTCTGGCAGCTATCTAAAAAAGCTTGTCCGTGAATAAGGAACTGCCTAGCTCCATGCCTCTGTGAGTGCGCGTGTGTATCCATGCTCTCGCCAAGCGTGTGCGTGTCTGCATATATGTGTGTGGCTCTGTGTGTATGCTTTCTTTTTCTCTTATTAAACTCCTTCCACACGATTTTTAGGGTGCTTTTGTTAATCTCTTGGTTTATTTAAGCCTTCCGCTTTCTCTTCTTATAGTTCTTTCCATACTTTTTGCTCTGCTTATCATACATGC
>JADHZB010001580.1:3777-17630 GCA_015657535.1 Nephromyces sp. MM_2019
CTCCCACACACACACATATTATAAATTTGTGTGTAGATACTTGGATTTTCTGAAAAATGGAATCGTGAGAGATGTTTAGGGAAACACATCTATGAGTTATATTTACCAAATGATCATTTTGATCAAAAACCTCCATGTCCATCATCTGATACACACCTAGCATCAAATACATCGTTTATAAAGGATGATTTAACTAAGAATAGTCGTTCATATATATTTCATGAACATGTGCATGAAACTAACACACCCCTGGAAAAATTAGATAAGTGTGTAACAGATGAGGCCCAACACATGATTTCAACATCAACTGAGTCACCTGATTTCTTACTCTCTCCGTCTGGCCAATATAACATCAACCCATCATTCAACACAATGTTACACACACCTAAAGAAAATATGATAATTGAGAATCAAAGGATTGATTCAACCTCTATCAATCTATCAACCACTGATACACACACATCTCCTGATTATATATACCCCTCTAATGAAGGTATTGTTAATAAATTCCCATTTTATTCACCTATTGGGAATACTCCTATAATAAGCCATGAAGAATGGTTGGCTCCACGTGCACAAGCTGTTAAATGGCTTAATTTAGATGTTATTGATACAACCTTTGTTGAAACACACACAGATTTCTTAAAGTAATTATACATGTTCAGAAAATGTATATAATAAGGGGTGTGAGTGTGTGGATATTTATATATATATATATATAGAGAGAGAGAGAGAGAGAAAAGAGAGAGAAAATGGGTGAATTTTATTTTTGGGATGTGTATATATATATGTGAATGTATATATATGAATGTATAGATAGAACATGTATATATATAGACATATATATTCTTAATTTGGTTTACTTCAATCTATATGTTTTTCTCATTATATATGTATCGATGTATTGATAATATATATATATATATATATATATATATGTAGCTACATTGAACAAATACTATAGATACTTTGATTTTGTTTTTCTTGATATATATACAACACAATACTTAGGGTCATCTTTTTCAACTATTTATAACTATATATATATATATATATATATATAATTATAAATAGTTTATATATTGATAAATGAATGTGTGTAGATACATAAATTATATTTATTATACCTATATCATATTTTTACACATTTTTTAATAACATTTAACAGGCATTGTTTTTACCAAGTTAGTCGTGAAATTGTGGATGATATAAGGGAAGTTATAACAACTGGTGTTAGAGCACAAGAACGAATTTCTCGACTTGATAAGAGGAGAGGAAATGTGTTTTGTTTTAGGGTAGCACCTGCTAATGTTAAAAGTATATATGGTTAACTACATATATAGTACTTGTACACTTTAATTAATAGTTACACCTTTGAGTTAGTAATTACACACTTGAATTAGTAGTCACACACATGGATTAGTACTTTAATATTTTAACTTCGTTTTTATACATTTGAATTAGTAGGCACACTCTTAATTGGTGCTTACACATATAAATAGTGCTCACACACCTATATAGTACTTACACATATCAATATAGTACTAACATATATATAGCACTTACACACGCCTATATAGTACTTACACACGCCTATATAGTACTTACACACACCTATATAGCACTTACACATATCTATATAGTACTTACACACGCCTATATAGTACTTACACACGCCTATATAGTACTTACACACACCTATACTTACACACACCTATACTTACACACATATCTATATAGTTCTTACACATTTCTACATAGTTCTTACACATTTCTACATAGTTCTTACACATTTCTACATAGTTCTTACACATATTTTCATTATGCTAACGCACACCAATATAATGCTAACACACACCAATATAAGGCTAACATATCTGAACAAAGTTCACACATACATAGAGTTCAACTCAGTAGAGCTTACACACATTAAGGAAAATCAAATTACTAAACCTACCGAATTTTTTTTATTTCTTTGATAATTTAGAATGAATATCAAACTCGATCGCTTTGTTTATATGGACACATCTAACTATATCATATAACTTTATACTGCTTATGTTTAAAGATATGCATATACATGTAACACCACTCATTTTTTTATAATACAATTTTTCAATTTATACCAACATAACTTAAAGTTATATTTATAAGAAACTTTTACTAATTTATTATACACTCAAGTATGTACCCTCACACACACACACACACATACATACATATACACATATATATATATATACACACATGCATACACATTACATATATACATAAACATACATAACATTACATAATTTTTATGGATGATTCATTTTTGTAAATATGCAATGTAAAATATTAGCATCTTCTTGTTTTTTTTATAAGTAAAAGATAATATAAACCAAAAAAATAAAATTAAAAAAATATAAGAATTTGATGTGTTTAGTTACAAATCAAATAAAAATTCTAATATAAATCCATATTATATATATTATATAAATGTGTGTGATATATATATATATATATATATATCTGTGTGTGTGTGATATTTATAGTAATTTTAGTCTGATTTATTTTCCATATTGGATTGAATTATGTAGTTGTTTCCCTTTCATTTCTCTCTTAAGCGCTAATTTTTTTCGAATAAGTGCTTTCTTATCAAGTTGATCATCATTTTGTAATCTGTTTTGTTGTGGTCTATTATTTGCTACAAACAAAATAATAAAATTTTCGTTAAAATCAAATATATAATTGGAAAATATATTTTTCTAGATTTTACTATATATGTTTAATTATATAGTTTAATAGTTCAATGCTTTAAAAATTTATAGTTTAATAATTCATTCTATAACTTAATAGTTAAATATAATTATATATATAATTGTATATTAGTTTATATATCTATTTAGAATATGTAAAATCATCATTTATTTTAAAGTAAATTTACCTTCATGATAATTTGTCCAAGCACCCCCTTCTTTAGAGTAGAAATCCATTGGATAAACTACGAAAGGAAGAAATAATATAATTTACACATTATATTTATTCAAAATTCTAGTTAATTAATAATAAATATTATAATTGAAAAATGAATATACCTATAAATAGTGTGATTATTAGATATATGTGTAAATTAATACGTATAATTGTAATGGATATAATATAAATTTAAACTGTTTGATTATTACATGTGTGTGTATATTAGTACATATAGTTGTAATCGATACACAATTAATATAATTTGTGTGATTATTAAATAAAAATGTGTGTATGGTTTCATACCTGAAAGATATTGTTGATTACCAAAAGCAACAAATGCTTCATAAGGGTTAAGTAGAGGTTTGTGGAAGTAGTGGCCCCAATCAATAGATAATCTTGGGCAAGCAATCTAAAATGGATGATATATTAAAGGTTTTCATAAAGAAATGATCAAAATTTTATTTTCTTGGGGTTGGTACCTGTATAAATGCATCTATCTTAGCTAAATTCTTGAGTTTGTAGGGTAAAATTTCACACATCAAAATTGTGAAGTGAACTTTTCCAGCTCGTGTTAAGAGGGCTTGAATAGCTTCAACAATCTTAATGTTTCCTTGTCTACCAAGTGTACCCATAACTACACCTATAGTCTTGGCATGTTGTGCTGCTACAATAGCAGCTTTCCGATTAGTGTGTAGTAGATCATGATCATAATACTCTCTGAAAAGTTTTCTTGTAAACGGGTCATATCTATAGAATTGGATAGATGGGTTTTGTATAAGTGCACTCTCCAAGTGGAAGCGACCATCAGCTACAAAAATTGCACAATCTATAGTTGATTTGAAATTGTTTTCATTCTTCACAAATTTTTCGGTTATATTTTTGGATGTATTGTTAGAAATATTTTCTAAAGATTTCTTTGGTATGTCGGGATTAGACTCTGGAGTATTTTTACATGTTATTGTGACTGCCTTGATTTTATCTTCAATTTCACTGGTTTCAGAGATTTTAGATGTTGTTGAGAGATTATTATTATTAAAGTTTTTATTTATGGGTAGCTGCAATATAGGTGATGTACAACCTAATACCTCTCCAGATGTGAGTGGTGTTTTCTGGGGTATGAATGGGGCATACTCAAAAAATTCGTCATCCTTTATCATCTGACCACATCCGTGCAGAGGCTTGACGTATTGAATAGTAGACATAAGAGCAAATTGTGTGTTAGGATCGAAATTGAGTTTGAGTGTTTCGTAAAGGTGTGTTGGGTCAAACAAAATATCTACAAAAACATACATACAATTGAGAAGTGTTACGCTGATAGGTACTAGGCAGGAGTGACCGTAATGTACAAGCAAGTCACAACCAATAGCCCTAGCTGCGAAGTCATCGATACAACATGCGCCATAGGTAACATCTCCCATGATTGTGACACTCAACTTATGAGTGGTAAACTTTTTCAATATCTGGCTTATCTGAGTAGAGTATGTGAGAAGGCCTTCAGGGAATTGCAGAGCTACATGTTGTACCTTGTTGGCTTCTATCCTCTTGAGGGTTTTATATACTTCAAAATTATAATCAGGTGGTAGGCATTGAGCTATCCATTTATCTATCTCAGGGTCAGAATTGAAATTCTTGAGATTTGGTATGTTATTATATGCTATCATCTTAGATGATTTTGGTATAAATGAAAGAAAACAGCTATAGTTATCTATGAATCATATCTATAAATTTGACTCGAAGCATCTTCAAATTAGGATTTATACTTTGAGGAGAAATTATTATAAAGTCTAAATTAGTTTGTTTTTTGTGATATATTTATAAGCTGCTCTTCATATTAATGTAGCCTCTACCTTATTCAAATGTACTAATCATTTATTACATGTTTGATGATCGTGTTAACAAACAATAACTTACACATTTACAAATATATAATCTAGTTTTCGGTGTCATTATACATTTGCTCTTTAATGCTTAGAATTAGTATTCATCCATTAACTTCTTTTTCACTTGTTACTATATATATAATTCAATTTTCAAGCCTTTGGTACAAGTTTGATAAAATGCTAATCTAATCTTTTTAAATCAATATACAATCTTAGGTTATTAGTGTTTCAAAAGTGCTAATTTAAACTAAATCTTAATTATATTGATAATTATACCTCATGCGAAGTATATTTATGTTAAATTAGATTGAAAAGTACAAATTTGTGTATAATTAGGGCCATTTTATATAGAGGGTTGAAATTATTGTTTTATATTAAAAATGAAAGATGATAAAAATTTGAATCTTCAGTGAGGAAATATTTTTAAGTTGCTATGATATATTCGACTAAACAAAAAACTTTATTGCGATTCTATATCCTTTATTAATATATCCAAATTTTCATGTTCATGTCATTGCACCATCAACTGGGATAACCTTACCATTGATATAACTCGACTGGTCAGAAGCCAGGAACGCAACCAAATTTGATACCTGATTTATAAGTTTGAGTTAAAAATAAATTTAATTATATATCTAGAGATATTCAAGTAAACTAACATCATCAGGTGTTCCTAGTGTGCCCGCAGGAATATTTCTCAGTGCTGCAGCCTGTCAATTGGAAAAGTTTAGGCTTGTGTGTATGACTAGCTAATTGTAACAAAATAATTTCATACCTTTGCTGCATCAGTCATCTTATCTGTCATAGCACTGCGGATGAAGCCTGGAGCAACAGCATTGACAGTAATCCCTCTTGATGCAACTTCTTTAGATAGAGTTTTAGTAAAGCCAATTAAACCCGCCTTAGCTGCTGCATAATTTGCCTGACCTACATTGCCTGTTATTCCAACTACACTTGCCATATTAATAATCCTACCGAATTTTTTTTTAGTCATTGCTCTTAATAAGCCTGAAGTAAAATAGAATGCTGAGTTTAAATTTGTGTTGATGACATCGTCCCACTGTTCATGGCTCATTCTCAACATGAGGTTATCTTTTGTGATCCCAGCATTATTGACTAATATCTCAATTGGTCCATGTTCCTCAATTAATTGGTCGCATAATTTTTTTACACTAGGGCCATCTGATACGTCCACTCCATAGGCATATGCATCACAACCATAAGATTTCAAGGAGTCAGCGACTTCTTCACAGGATTTCTAAAATATGTTAAGCGTTTAAGACTTCAGATGAACCAGATAAATAAAATATAACTTATTAACCTGTGATTTTGATATACAAAGAATCTTAGATACACCACTCTGTGCAAGAGTTTCTGCTACTTTTTTACCTATACCTCTGCTCGCTCCCGTAACTAATGCAATACGGTCTTGACCAAATGTGAGTGGAAAATGACCATTTCCAGAGGCTGACAAACGATTTTCGGGAACCTTTATGACAAGTTTAAAAAGTAGGTATCTAATATTTTGTTTTAAATTCAAGACCAATAAGTTAATTATTCGATTAGAAGTGAATTCAAAAACCAAGGAAGAAATAATTTGGAATGTATGTGCCATAATCATTTGAAAGTGTACTAACCTCCAGGGATGGATTCCATGATAGAGAGCTTAGTTGATTTGGACTCGATTTAAAGCTTGTTGTTAGTTTGATGATATTATTCAAGCATATAATGGTGATGAATAAGATGCTCAGATTTATTGAATAGGGTTTATAGTCTCTCATTTTAAAATCAGTTATGTTATTAAGTTTATCCAATCTAACACTGAATTTTGGATAGTACCTTATAAAATAAGTATTATAGAAAGTAATTTTTTATACACAAATTAAGATCTAGAGATTTTTTAGTTCCGAGTGTATGTGTAAGAAACTCCCAAGAGGTGCGGGATTTATAGAAGCTTTCATTCTTAGGTTGCTAAAGAAAATATTTATACGAGGTATTTCGACCTAGAATAGGCTAATTGAAACCTATTCTGTTATTGCTATGAATAAGCAAGAATATTGTTGACAAATATATAATAAATTTTTATTCTATACTCCCAACTCAAATACTCTGAACATGAGTACTGAGTAGCAACCTCTCGCTTAAATTAGCTCTATATTGTGTTTAACCTAATGATACCTTGAAATATTTATATGGTTATAGAAAAATTAATCCAGATAAACTGCTTGAATTTGGATAAAGAGAAATAGTTAGTGAGTAGATCATTTTTGAAATATTACTCGGGTGTATGTATAAGCAGTTTTCTGAAAAATGAAAATCAATAAGATATTAAAAAATTACGTATAAAGCATGACTTAGCTATTAGCTGTTGATTCATTTATATATGTATATATATATCTATATATATTCATCAAACACACTATAAATCAACTTTTAGTAAAGGTTGTATTAGGTTCCTAAGCAAGAAATTTTGTTTCAGCTCCAAAATCGACTTTTTTTTTTAATATTAGAAATCCTGATTATTATGTTTTCTCCATTATTAATTTATCCGAAAGAGAATAAATGTCGTATAAATAAGCTTCATTCGATGGCTTGCTAGAAGCTATACATAAAGCTTAAACATTAGTATTTTTAATCCTAATCGACTAACAAGATTCGTAAAATCTGCTTAAGTTTTAATATTTATGGTGATTATATCACAATTGTCACTAGGTTTAGCCCAACAGTTTTAGTTAGCAAAATTCAACTATTACTCACAATGAACTCAAATGTTTAAGTTATTAAACAACAAAATATTTACAATAGATCATCAAAGAATTACTAAAAATGTTTAATTTCTTTATTAATTCAGTCTGTAAGTCTACTATTTAGTTATACTTGTTGAATGCTTTTTAAAAGTTGTATATTATAACTAGTCTTTTGAATTATGTAATAAATGAGTCATTTGATAATTCTCAAATCTAAAAAATTATTTTAGACGTAAATTGCAACACTTGAGAATATATTTTTATTTGTTTAAAGTATCTGTGATAGTGAAGCTGTTAAGCACTAAGTTTTATTTTGTTTTAATCATTCTCCAATAAAGTTTGAAGGAATTTTTACTTCATTAATAATTTGGATGAACTACATTTATTTATAAGCAAATTCCTTTTTCTCATTCTCATATAAAAAATATATATATATACATACATATCACAAAAAGCTAAAGATTTCAGACAAATCGTCATAGGAAGAGTTTTGTATGCTTACATAATTGAGTATTAAAAGAAAATTTGCTAGGTGAAAAATGTTTGACTTTTTCACTTTAATCAAATAATGAAAGAAATTTAAGACAAAAGATGTTTCTTAAATTAATCAATACGAGTGCATGGAATTTGCCAATCTAGTGCAAATGTGTAATTTCTTGAAAAAAGTATTTGACGTGTTAAAAGCCCTTAAGTTGATCCCTATAACATCCTAATTAAACTCATTTTAAAAATAGCACACACGTTAATTCATTGCACACCCATCAATAATACTAATCTTTAAACTTAGTAAAGTTTAATTTTTTCGGGTAAAACAAGATTATTTATTTTCAAGAGGGTTGAAACTACCACGCAATAGCGATACACATTCAGATAGAAAAACTAATCTCGAAGAAAGTTAATTTCAGCCTTGATATTAAAACATATTTCTGGACTGAATTGACTAAAAGTGCATGCTCATTATGTACAAATTAATTCTTATTCATCTAGTTTTGAGATAAAGAACATTTTCTGTTAACGCAAGTTAGAAGTAGAATAGCGCAATTATTTACAAACATGCTTACACACATTGCGCACACAGCTTAAATCAATTGAAAAATAACATCATCAAGAGCTATAAAGCATGCTACAAAAAGGTTATTTCGTAAAGCGTCTTCGATTCGTTCGCACATTCATTCTTCAGTGGTGTTAGATTCTCTCATGATGTAATGAATGTTTTATTAAACATTTCACTCATCAACAATACTTTTCGAGGGAAGAAAACTTTACACATTTAGATTACAAACAAACTAATCTTAATTAGTATATATATGCAATTATTATTATCCAACAAACCATCAGATATATATTTCTGATATGTCTTGAGCCTCAATATATAATTGGAATTCTTGGGTGAAAAACACCTTTTATCTTTTCAATTTTTTACAATGTGTTCCACAAATGCACACTCATTCATTTGTATAGTTTTTACATTCTTTATTTTTGGGATAGCTCCTTAAAATCCCATGCAAAACTTTAAATGTTGATTATTGAGCTGCCAGCAGCTATCTGAACGATATCTTAATATATCTAAAACATTTGTTCACAATTATATACATTATCGGAATACCAGCATAGATGAATATTATTTCTAATGATTCTAACATTAAAGAGTATAAGAAGCTTTACCAAGCTATCTCATAGCACCCAACAAAGATAGCATCAAGAATCTTTATTCTCCAACAACGAAATTGTTTGATACCAAATATGGCTGTCGACATGATTCTAGATATTATTACAAAAATGATTCGAAATAACTTAATCTAGTTCTGTCTCTCAAATAATTTTGAATATTGATTACTAGCTTAAATTTTCAAAACAATCAGCAATGTTCCTCATATAATCATAACTAATATGTCTCCTCAATTATAATTTTAATAACCCTGAAGATCACACTGTATTTAATTTTCTGGGCTCTTTGTATATTTAACAATCTTGATGGGCTAAAATTTAACTTATTTTCGCATCCAATACATAACTCATCATAAATTTATTAGGAATTCAAATATATGTACGAAATTGTCTTGAACACTTTAATAGAACTAACTAGAAGTATTAGGATTGAACAACACTCTTGAATAAAACACACATCGGAAAAAGCAACAAAATATTGATCAAGACCCAAAACTGTTCAATAAATTCTTGCACTGATAGACTTCAATTAATACTATGTTTCCATCTTATCTCTAGTATTTAAACTCGATTGTTTTTATTTATAAACATTTTTATTTTTGCTTCCTATTCCTCCATCTAGACATCGTTACAAATTTTCATCTTGATTTTCTTAAGATTTAATTTGACACTGATAACTCCACGACACTATTTTGTTAAATACCTAATTCACTACAAGCGTTATAAAATCATATTTCCCGGAATTGAAAACAGAATTTACCACACTTCTTTTGACTCATTTTCTGCAATAACTACTAATAGAGCTGTAGGGAACCACATGAACTTGATTTACTGAACTTTCTGCATGAAAATATTTTTATTATATATTTTGTAGAACCTACCTTATACCGAAAGCTCCCAACAGCATCTAACCAATCGTACACATTCCACTAACACACTTGTCGAAAACGCTTGTAAGGATCAATTATTTAGAGTATCTTCTTTAAAACACCTGGATCAAATCCCCTACCTCGAAACCTCATAAAAATTGAACTTATCCTTTGATATAAAACTTATGTACTAACTTTCAACATTATATAGAAACACTGAACTCATTTGGACAGAGTATAAAATAATTTTTAACCAAAATTCAACCAAGGGAAAAAAGCTTATACAGAAAACTTTAACTGGTTGATTGAACCTATAAAATACATAAATATAAGAATATCATCAAATAAAATTTATCACAGACACATCAACATACCTTTTAAAGCATTATTGTACAAATTAGCCTAAAAATTTAGAAACTGATATAATTCTTATGTAATTACGACATCAACAAATTAAAGAAAATCAAACTTCGATAATGACCACTTTTTGAATCTAACTGAATTCTAACACTTAAGCCAATTCATTGATTAAATAGTCAAGTTTCCTTGAATAAAATTTCACCATGCCAACTCCAAGAAAAAGGTCTTATAATGACTACTCCTCTACAGCCACATCGAAGAAACAAACGAATAAATGTCCGAGTGATGGAACATATGCACCCCTTAAGAAATCTTTTCAAAACAATCTCAAAAAAAAGAACCAAAGCTCTACAAGTAAGCTCGACAAAGCAAAGCTTGATCCCCATATGACATTGTTGCTTGCTTATGTACTTTTAGATGTTAAAGGGAAAAGTTACGAAAACTTGCTTGAAGACTATCACTCTTCGATATCAGCACATAAAGAAGCATTAGAGCTACTTGATATTCGCAATTGTGATTATTCTACAGGCCGGGAAAATGAAGTTAAGATATTACAGGGAAAGATTGAAACGTATTGACATTTAAATAAAAAATTTAACCTAATCAGAGCTAATATCATTTTTCTACTCTTTTTTAGCCTCTTAATGAAGAAATGTGGAGGGTTTATTCATATTTCTGGATTGAGCGGAGTTGGTAAAACATGTGTGGTGAACCATGTTTCACAACTTATATGTGAAAATCCAAAATATACCAGTATTTTGAATAATAAAACTATAAAAGTGAAGTGTACCAACCATGGGAATAAAATTTTAGAAAACCTGAATGACCTTTTCAAAGATTCTAAACCCCGTAAGAAGCCCTCAATCAGCAAATTATTTAGAGATCAAGCTGAACAGCTCAAAACAACTTTTAAGGAACTTGAGAAACTACAGTAATAAATATTTTCATATACTTTTATATACTAATAAGAAATTACAAAACTACTTAATGTTCATAATATAGAATATGTGTTCTTGATGAACTTGACTTTCTTAATTCCTCTGGAGCTAAAAGGCTTGATATATTGGACCAAAAAAATAACAAACATAATGATTTTATTAAGGCGATCTTAGATTGTTCTAGGTCAACTGAATCAAAAGTTATCATCCTGGGTGGGTTTTTAACATTTAAAATTAATATAAACATAAAACATCCACTAAATACTTTTTTTCAGCAATCTCCAATAGTGTTAATTTGATTGATATTAAGGCACTCAATGGCAACAACATAGTTTTTCCACCTTATAAAGAGGAAGAATTATCAAAAATTATATCGCATAAATTAGCACCCCTCAAAGAGAGGGTGTCATTAATTTTTGAAGAGAATTCACCTGAATTGATTAATCGCAGAGTATCTAATCATAATGGAGATGTTCGGTACTGCTTAAGCATTTTTCGGTAAGATAAGACTTTCCAACTCCAGTGTATATACACCTCAAAATTCTATTTTTTTCTTCTTTCCCTATTCCTGACAGCAAAGCGGTTGAAACAGGTCTATCTATACTTAATGAGCGAGAGAGAAAACTTATGTTAGAATCAAAAGATTTAACCTGTAATTCTCTCACAGAAAAAGATAATAAAGACCCACAATCATTAGAACAAAGTGACCTCAAGCACAATTTACAATCTTTTAACACTATTGATCACCTTAAAAAGGCATCATTTACTGAGAAAGTACTCGAATCACCTTCTAGCACTGATATACCATCTATATGGTCACAAGAAACAGATACCTCTTATAATGATCACAATAGATCGGACCCATATTCTGGTAGCTACAACTCTTGTTGCTCACAATCATCCGATGAATTCTCACAAATTGATATGCTTGATAGAACTACACTCGATGATTTCAATGAAACCACAGAATCTCCTCAAGAAAGGAGAGAGAATTTAGTAGTAAATACACCCACAGAAATCAAAGAAGAACCTTCAAATCTTTCTCAAGAATCTGACCAAACATCACAGCTCAGTACGTGTATAGATTTTGAAGTCCTCCATTCTACATTTGAAAATCAGTCAAAGGTTTATGACGAAAATAAGGATATATCTCATTATCCCCTCAATGATGAAAATTTCGATTCAAACTCACAGATATCTCGAAATATTCAGAGCAATTATGGTAAGTAAGAAATTTACTTATTATCAAAACATTTCAAATTTAATTATTTTACTACTACTTTTTACTCATCTATAGACTCTACAAGCCAAGCTTGCAATGACACACACGAATTTGGTACTGAATCATCCCCAGATAATTCATCACAGGAACAGAGTATATATTGGAGGAATAATTCAAACATCATTGATCCAAGTGAATCGTCACAAATTGCCTTTATAACAGATTCCCCTGCTTTCTCACGTATTGGAGTAGCTGCTCTAAATAGAACAACTATCCCAAATAATTACCAACACATAGAAGTAGGTCCAATACATATTGATACTACACATAAAGATTTTCTATTGATGTATTTATTGATCACACACACACACTTTGATCTTGTCATCTAATACACACAAATAATTTATATTGATGTATTTATTGATCATAAACACATACGTGAATTTATTTATTAGTATTCGTATACGTAATACACATTTATATGTCTTGTTGATGGTTGTTATATAGCTTCATAAAAATTTAATCCTTATTCATATTCCTGTGCACACTCAAATTTATATTTATATTTTATATACACACACTCAAATGTATATTATAGGCCTCATCAACATATATACAGTTATTCCACTTGTAATCACATTTATATACATTATCATAATGTATAGAAAATTATATATGTATGTTTAAAGATATATAGTATCCCCCCTTAAATGTGTGTACTTAATCTCCTATATATACACATAATTTTTATTTTATTTTATTGTAGTACCTCATCAATATAATTCGTAATTTAACTGTTATGAAAGCCTTTTATTTGAAAGCAGTCTTTAAATCTGCTATTGCTAAAAGCACCTCTGAAAAGTCTACACACCCAGGAAAATCAACTGACACTCTCTCTACACACTTGGAGATTAATATGGAAGATGCTTATGTAAGCTTATTAACACACACACACAGACACACATATATATGCACACACAGACATACACACACACTCAGATAACACAAACGCTATAATTAAACTACATAAAAAATATATATTTATTATACAGAAATGTTATATAGATTTAACTGAGTCTGCTGCACCTGTTGTTAAAATGACGGGAAGTAGTTTTCAACATGCTTTGGAAGAATTTGCTGACGCAGGATTTCTTAGTATTAAACAACGTAATTTACACATTCACACATATATATATATATATATATATATA
>JADHZB010001581.1:0-15000 GCA_015657535.1 Nephromyces sp. MM_2019
CACATAAAAATATACACAATAATATAATACATATATACACTTTTTGATGACACACAAAGTATAATAAAACATAAACATAAATACAAGTTTGATACATATATACACATATATCCAATATATGCACATATGTATATAAATCTAATACATTCACACGCTTATACACACGTATACCTAATATACTTATACATTCCTAGACCAACTCACCAATCCACACACATACACCTAAGCACACACTACACACACACAGATGCTACACACACACTACACACACACAGATGCTACACACACACTATACACACACACTACACACACACTATACACACACACTACACACACACTATACACACACACTATACACACACACTACACACACACACTATACACACACACTACACACATACAGACGCTACACACACATATATGTTTTTATAGCCATTTTTACCCATTAAAAGGATTAAGAAGTGCAGAGGAATGTGTACCCTGTTTGAGGGGTCATTATTGCCCTACTGCAGGAAATATGTTTGTGTGTAATTTGGGCTATGTGTGTATATCTGGGAGTAACACACCAACTCCAATTGATAATATTATGGGCTATATTTGTCCAAAGGGACACACATGTGAAGAAGGGGCCATAACAGCAAAGGTAAGATACACACACACACATACATTTTTATGTATATACACACGCATACATATACAATCCTATATAAATATATACATATACACACGCATACATATACAATCCTATATAAATGTATACAACACACTTTTTTTTTCATGTATACACACCCACATACACCTCTATATATACCTATTTATATATATATATAGAGTTATATGTACATCTTGAAACGATACAATTTGATACCTATACACACACACACCACACACCTACACACAAACACACATTTACACACACACATCAGCCATGTAAACCGGGTACATATAATGATGAAGAAGGTGTAAATGTGTGTAAAATATGTCCAGCTGGTAAATATTGCACATCAACAAAATTAGAGTCGCCTGAAGGAGATTGCCCAATTGGTAATTATTGTCCAGAGGGTAGTGTGTACCCTCTATTATGCCCATATGGCCACTATAATCCACACACACAAATGAGTGAATGTTTAGTGTGTGATGAAGGTTATTATTGTAGGTGAGTAAAAAGTGTGTATTATATAGAAATATCATAATCTAATCCATACACACACATTTTATATCTTGTTTTATTGACACATCCATATGTCTTATTTAAAGAAATACATGTTTTAATTGCCTTCAAAACATACACATAATACAAATAAATACACACACACACACATATCAATGTGTATATAAATAGTGCATATGGGCTAACTCGACCAAGTGATAGATGTCCAATAGGGACAGTGTGTTTTGCTGGCTCATCTTACCCAAATTTCATAGTGCAATATAATGAGGCTACACACACATCTGGTTATTGCCCTATTGGCCATTATTGCATACACGATAGTACAACTCCTATTAAATGTCCAATGGGAACTTATCAGGTGTGTGTGTGTGTGTGTGTGTGTGTCTGTGTATACGTATGTGTGTGTGTCTGTGTATATGTATGTGTGTGTGTCTGTGTATATGTATGTGTATATGTATGTGTGTGTGTATATATGTGTATCAAAATATTATATATATGTACATATATTACACATACACACACACAAATACATTAATTATAAACTATGTCCCATCTATTTAACAAATATATATATCTGTATATATATTACACATTCACACACATACACACAAGAAAATATTTTTTAAACAGGATAAAACTGCACACACATTTTGCTTCCCTTGTAAGCCTGGGTATTACTGTCCAAATATTGGTCAAACTGATTCTGTAGATGTGTGTGATGGTGGTTATTATTGTAGTGTTAATGCTACACACCCTAGGCCTATAGATAATATAACAGGTTAATAAAAATAACACACACACATTAAATGATATACACACAAAGACCATTTAAGTGATGTGTATACCTTGTAATAGCCCCTAATCATTTGTATATTAAATGTGTGTGTATTATATTATTTTCATTTACAAGGTAATATTTGCCCAAAAGGTCATTATTGTGTACCTGGCTCACACACACCTAAAACATGTCCACCTGGGGAGTATGCTACAAATGAAGGGTCAAGTGTGTGTAATATATGCCCTGAAGGCTATTATTGTATAGGTGCTACACACACACCTGAAAAATGCCCTCCAAATCGAGTATATATATATGTTATGTGATGTGTGTGTGATGTAATGTAATGTGTGCATTATGTTTTAAATGTATATATATATATATATATATAAATCATTTCAATTGTGTGTGTGTATATGTTAAACACACATATACAATTTCAATTGTGTGTGTATGATGAATTTATATATATAAATGTATGTATAAGATCATTATATATATTTTACCAAATGAGTGTGTAAGATCAATATATATATATATATATATATAATTATAGATGTGTCCAGCTGGATCAAAATTAGGCCAAACTTGCCAACCGGGAAGTTATTTAAAAAATCAAAATAACATTGAAATGTGTGTGGCTTGCCCAATTGGGAAATATTGTCAAGATGGTTTGATTATTGATAATTGCTCTGCAGGGTGTGTATATATACATATATATATATATATATATATTTAGATAGATAGATACACACTCATATATCTATAAATGTCTAGGTAATCTCTCTTAACATAAATGTAAATCTAAACATCTACATATATATATATATATATATATATATATATATTTTGTGTGAATATATAGAATTTTGATATTGTTTAAATACATATGTAATATATATATATCTATATGTATATACATTTAGGTTTATATGTGCAAAGGGAAATTTTGTACCAAATACAGAATTAATAACAGATTTATATTACCCATATCCAATCTACACACTTGATACTGAAAACCCTATATATATAACACACAATAATTGGCAAGACGGCTATGATACACTTTATGGTACAATCAAGTGTGTAAGTGGTTATTATTGCCCTTCAGGCCACACACCTATACCATGCCCTGTAGGTACATATAGGGAAAATGAAGGTGGGAGATGGTTATCAGATTGCAAACCTTGTTCACAACAAACACAACTTTGTATAGAAAAAGGTGTAACTACACCTCCTGTATGTCCACTTGAATATGGGTGTGTAGATTATTTTAATAATACTCCATCTGTTTTAAATTCATACACTAATCAACAAGTATTACGTCAAATAAGCAATAAGTTTGAATATTCATCTAATCGTAGTTGCCCTATGGGTTACTATTGTATTGATGAAAATGAATATATGTGCCCTAAAGGTACTACAACTACTACTGATGGTGCAACTAGTTTTGAAGAATGTGTAAAGTGTCCTGGTAAGTATTTATTTAGATATATATATTTTTAGTATATAAAGAATTTCTAGTTAGAGTTATTTGGTTTTGTTGATATATGTGTAAAGAATTTCTAGTTGATAATGTTTGGTTTTGTTGATGTGTACGTAGAGCATTTCTAGTTGAAACTGTTTGGTTTTATATATATATATATGTGTATATGTTGAAAATATTGATGTATATATATTGATGTAAAGAATATATATATATATATATATATATATATATATATATAAATATATGTACGTGTTGTATTTATGTATGTATATATTGATGTATAGGTATATGTATGTGTATGTATAGATATAAATATATATAGCCATCTTATATTGCATCATATAAAACTACACACATACACACACAGCTTCTTACTATTGCCCAACTGAGGCAACACATACACCTACACACTGCCCAAGCGGTTATTATTGCCCAAAAGGCTCAGCAGCACCCAAAATTTGCCCTGGTGGTTATTATTGTACTGAAGGGCTGAGTGATCCTATCATATGTCCCTCTGGGTATTATTGTCCTTATGGTACACACACACCCACGGTGTGTGAATTAAATACTTGTTTGGAAGGTACACAATCACCTGTTCCCTGTCCAGCAGGGCATTATATTAAAAACAGCTCAACTGATAATCAAATTAAAGTGTGTGAGCCTTGCCCCCAGGTATGTATATAAAATGTTCAAGAAAAAAATATAAGATTGATAAAAATGATGTTATAAGGCTTATACACTTTCTTATCTTTAAATATTTGTGTGTGTGTACTATATACATAAGATATACTCTCTAGGAAATGATTAGAAAAATTTTTAGCTAGAAATTTAACTAAATTTTTTTTTAATTTTACACACATGCACAAAGTTGAATATCATATAATTAAATTATATTTATATGCACGTGTGATGATATATATGTGTATATAGATATAACAATGGATTTATTCTGCTGTACACATTTATTATATATATATATATATGTGTATTGTAGGGGACGTATACTGACGATGGTAAAGAATGTAAATATTGTGCAGATGGTTATCATTGCAAGTCTGGTGCCTTCACAGTGTAAATTTAATATTATATATATATCACACACCATTTCAATAATAAATTATTTTCATTAAACTACCCTACGTACACTATACATATATATTTATGTGTACGTGTGTGCGTTTGCACTGTACTAAAAACAATTTTAAATCTTGTCTACATAGACATATATATGTATAGGTATGCGTGTACTAGAATCCTATACAAATATATACATATGTGAATATGTAGTAAAATTTTATAAATATATATATATGTGTGTGCGTGTGTGTCTGTTTGTGTGTGTATAATAAATGAATTATTTATTTTAATGTGATAGAAATCCACTCCATGAATATGAAGGAGGTGAATTATGTCCACAAGGACATTACTGTTTGAATGGCTTGCCCTTTGAATGTCCAGCTGGGACATATAACCCATTTAGAGGGTCATCATCAGAGGAGGCGTGTATTTCATGTTCTGTACGTTCATTTGTTTTATATTTAAATATTTATCTATATAGTAGATAATTAAATCAATAAATTAATGTGTGTTTTCATATTTATGAGAAATAGAATCCATTTAACATATATTAGACTTTAAAGATATATGTGCGTGCAACATATGCTTCATTATATATCCAATATTCTGATAAATGTGTTTGGTATTTGTTTTATTATAGCTTTAATAGATCTTTATTTCCATATTTGATGTGTATCCAGTAATTCATATATCTAAATTTTGATCATGTATATATAATTATCTCGATGTGTATGATATGTATATATAGGAATTCAATTTTAATCCTAATAAGGGCCAAAGTCATTGTACAAGGTGTGGCCCCTCTTCTAAAGGGAATGTACTTCGTACAGAGTGTGTGTGTAAAGGTGAAAATAGAGTGTATAGGCCCTCTGACCACACATGCCCATGCCTCTCTGGCTACAAATATATATATAATGATTTGGATTTATCTTCTGAAGATGATATAACCGACTGTTCTCCCATAGTAAGTATAATTATTTTTTAATGTTTTTCAATTAATATATAATTACACATGTGTAATGTAACCATTCTCATATCCATAATAATAATAACAACAACTATATATATAGTTATAAACCTACACATTGTATAGTCATATTATTCATAATATTATTGCTACATAAACTTTAATTATAATATAAATAGTTGCTAATATGATTTTCTAATAACGTATGTGTATATAATATATATTAAACAAATTATATATATAATATACATACATATTTGATTTATATAGAAAAGAAAAATCATTTTAGAAAGATTATAGTGTATATACATGTTTCACATAATCAATTTCCCTTTTTTGATGATTATAGGTTTGGAATACTTGTGAAATGGGTTATTATCATAATTTTGATGGGGAATGTGTAAAACCTTCGGAATATTGTCCAGATATATGTAATGTTTCTACTTCATGGGAATTTATTGTAGAAATTGGGATATGTATATGTAATAATTACCCTAAAAACACATGTAATGAAGATTGCTTAAATAGCCATATAGAATCTAATTTACTGGGAGAAAACTTAATTTTCACTCATCCTAATGGAAACGAACAAACATTAAAACTTGAATCTGCAAAACTTAATATGATGGGTGATATATATTGCACACCAACGCCCCAAAATGTAAATCATAAAGGTTGTTCAGTTTATTTTTATAGAGCTGATTCTAATGGTAAACTGATCTCTCTATATAACCTTTATGATGCATTCTTATTCATCTATTTATATATACATATATATCTATATAAATATTTGTGATATATTACACAATCACATATCTATTGTGTCATGCTTAATTGACATGTATATATGTTATATATCTATCTCAATAACAATCAATTCATTCATTACACACATACCCACATCTATTGTTTTATGTTCCATTGATATATATATATCTGTGATATATTGCAATGATGATCAATCTATTCATTTACTATACACACTTAAACTCGTTTAAGTTATATATACTCTATTCATTAGATTGATTTGAAAGTATTATTCATCTCCATTGATTATATACTTTCATTTTATATACCTATGTTTACAATCAAATTTAACTCAAGACTTTAATAAATGAATGGCCACGTTATTATATCATTCAATTATTCATAAACATCTATTTTAAAATATATGTATACCTTACTTCAAAATAATAAAAAATATAGGTATCAAAGGTACATATGGTATAGAACCAGATTTGTTAGAATATTGGTTATCATTAGATAGACTGAGCGATCAAGTTATTAAACTTAAACAAAATGAAACAAACTATAATGATGAATTTTCATTTCTCGAACAAAATGAAATAGATTATAACAATCAAGCTTTACATCTTCAACAAATAAATCATTTTAACAGCATATCCAATCTTGAGTCCTCTAACACTGTATTTTATGTAATGAATCCTGCACAATGTATAGAACATTCAACAACTATTATATGGCTATTAAATAATACACAAGGTTACCCAGTTTATCGAAGGCAATCATCTATCAATACCAATCCATCATTTGATGATTATGAATTTGTGTGAGTTATATATATTCTTTTCCACAAATCCAAAATTAACGTATTTGATATAATGCATTCATTCTTGACGATGTTTTTTTATTAAGATATCTAAATAGGGGGGAAATAAAAAAAGTTTATAATGATTTATAATCTTTGCAGCTTGTTAGAAAAACATATTCGAGCTGGTGGTAAACCTAATACTTTTGCATACACATTTATTGAAGAGGGTGTATATGTATTTAGCTTAAGCACCAATTTAAATAATACACAAGTCATAAAAGTAATGCCAGAGGGTACACTCTGCTCAGAGTCTCAAAAGAAACCTTTCGAACAGTCTGATTACTTCATCTCATTTTTTGAGAAAGGTGTATCTTCAATTTATAAACCAGTGAATTGGAAATCATTATTACCTGTTTATTCAATTTTACTCGCATGGCGTAAGTTCACACACACATTTTTGATAGAATTTTTAAATATCATAAAATTACTATTCTTTAGAAAAGTGTATTGAAAGATTTAAATAATTAGTTTAATCTTTGTTGTGTATATTTAAATCTCATGGTATTTATATTATTTAAGTAAGATATCTCAATTGATATTACGCTTATACATTAGATACATAAGAAAAATAAAAATTGGAAAATTCTCTCAATTTTTCAGTTTGTCTAATAACCTTGCTAACATGTTTATTGTTCTCTAAACGCTTACCAAGAGAATTGATTAATATGAATGGATTGAAGTGAGTTATCAATTTTCAGTGTTTTTGGGATATATACTATTTGTTTAAACTCAAGACCTAAAAATCACCTTAGTGGAAATATAAAGTTATAGGATTTTTCTTAAATTATTAATTTGATGGTTAAATATTTTCTGAGGCTATTTAAGAGATATTTAAAGAAATTAGAATCATTGTTTCTTGGGTATGATTTATTATTAATCCCATATTATGTTACTTTATACAGAAAATTTGATAAAAGAGCTAATATGCTGATAGATACTTTCAAAGAGTTCCTCTTTAATCATAAAAAAACAAAAAGTGATGAACTATATTACCAGAGGGAAAGCCTATTGGTATCATGTTTATTTCAAGTCATTTCTTCTTAATATATTCATTTAATTTTATAAAATACACAAATTTGTTAGGATTGTTTGAGTGAATTCAGTCAAGCACGAAGTAAAGTTTATAAGGAAGTGGAAGCATTCCAAAATTTGGCTAATGAAAAAAAAGTTAGTATCCAAGACTTAGTTATTGGCTCAGAAGATTATTTCAACAAAAGGACTATGAATATACAAGTTATATAATTCTGATTTTGTGTATATGATTAAAATATGAAAATTAGATTCTATGGTTATTGCCTGTTACTAATTTAGAAACAATATATATTGGAGTATTCACCCTAACATGTAATATATATCATTCATTTTCTACGAAATAGGCATGAAAACATAAGTTACATATTTCTGACAAGATAGATTATTAATTTGTGATTCACTTGTTTGTTAAAAAGTTAAAAAACCTAAGCAATTAGATACGTTGGGTATAAGAGTGTTAATGATAATTTATCAATTATTTTAAACTTGAGTGATACTCGATTAGAACTACAAGATATATGAATTTGAGCTTTTATTTTGTAGATGTATTATAAATACACGATTTTGACATCAAAATACAGAATGGGATTGCACACACAAATCTAAATAACATACAACACTTGAAAAAACTCAAAGAGTATACTAAAGCTTCAATCTCAAAATCCAAGGAGAATAATGAAGCCAATATAATTTCTGAAAATGTGAAAGGCTTAAATAACAGTGTAATAATGTTCTTAGAATATACAATTCATATAATGTCTTTTAGGTGACTTGGAGTCCCAATTTTTATACTGATTTGGTTCAAAGTTTATATACAAGCTTCATAGAGTGTATATTTTCAACCCACACTACAGAAAATCATCCTATTGTAAGAAATTTCTCATACCATCTTGAAGATATGGCGCAAATGGTAGACATGAGATAAATGGTAGATTTAGTAAAAACATTTTAATATTTTTTCAATAGCTTATTGCAAAGTTAAACAAGCATAACGACGAGATCATCAATTGCTCTCTATCAAAACAAGTCAGAAATACACAAAAAATGAATTGAATATGTTTCTGTATTTGAATGACAAGTGTTAGAATTTCGAAAACAAGAAATGAAAAACAACTTTGTTATATTTTAGGCTAAATGGGATCAATTGGACAAGGAAGATGATAGGCTTTATAATCATTTAGTTAGATTGGATAATAACTTATTGATTTGCTTTGCACAAAACATCATTAACTTGGTGAGCTGTGTAAAATCTTTATATTGATTTACCTATATTTTTTAAAACAATCGCTTCCTAACAGCTTAACTCTTCAAAGAAAATTGTATTACATACAATGAAAAGTATGATTGACAATTTCCAGACATCAAATTCAGAGCTCAGCTCTGTTTTAGCTAAATTGGAAGAAATCAAATCTTCAAATGCTCATAATGAATACATTCTGCTAGAAAATCAACTTAAATTAAACCTTGAAAATTCAAAAGAAGTAAATCACCATGATTAGATTATTGATTGATGAAATATTCGAGAAACTATTGCCCTAAAACTTTTTTCAACTTTTTTAGACTAGCTTGAAATCTATTAAAGGTCAAATTTTTGAAATGAAATCCGGACTGAGCAGAACTATTTCCAGTATAATCCAAAAATTTGAAAAGGATTTAGTTGACTTTGATCAGGAATACAAAGAAACTAATAAAGTATACATATTATTTTACAGTGAAAAATTGATTATTGCTTTTCTTTGTCCTTTTAATTACCCTAAAAGATGAGGAGTGATATCCACCTAGAAGCAGTCAATTTGAGCTGTAATGAATACTCTCAAGCATTTACTTGCCAACAAACTTATAATACGCAACATAATCGCTGCTTGGAATTAATTAGGTGCACCTAGTTATAGTTTTAATTGAAGTTCTCGTGAAAAACCTCTATACATTGTTATAAGACTTCGTTTTTCTCAAACTTTACCATATTCATTCATAGTTCATAAATTTAGATGGGCATATGCATTTGATTTTTTTAATTTTTTCTAATAGAAGTTCCAAAATGTTACACTTTGAACTTGTTATTCAGACTTTTCTCATTAAGACTTCAAAAAGGTCATAAAATGGAGCCAATTGACCAAGTAAACTCATTAAAAAACAAGTTTTAGCACATCAGCCCATAAAATTTACACAAAGCTTAGACTTATCAAAATTTTATATAGAAGCTCTTTAGATTATAAATTATTAATGGTAAATATATCTTTTTAATGAAGGCTTTAGAAATACAGAAGCCTGTTATTGAACACTTTTGGGAAAGTCGTTCAAGTTTTTGGAGTAATATTGTTTCAATTTTCGAAGAAAAAAAGTTACTTCTTACCGAAACTATACAAGAAAAAGATTCGATTAAAATTGAAGAACAAGAGAATAGAATAAACTCACTGAAAACAAACTTGATAGCTACCACTGAATCCATTGAATATTCTTTTAACAAGATATTTAATGTAATTTAACTACCATACATTATTTAGGCTCTTAATGTTTTATGCCTCTGATTATTCCACAGAAATTGGGTGACGTAAGCATTTCCTTAACAAATGCTCGGTTTAGGTTATATTCAAATGCAATTGTAAGTTGTTTAAAGCTTTGGTGCTTTTAAGCACTTGTAAACTCATTTATTGGAGTTTTATTATTTAAACAATGAGTAATAAATAGTTACAAATTATTGTAAATTAATGTGTTTATGTCTCATTAATTGAAACAGAAAGATATTATGAATTTTAAAACAAATGACGAAAATCAAGTATTAGATCAACTCGATAAATTATTTAATAAAGAAAAACAGAGCTTCTTTAACTTAGTAAAAGATCGCTATAAAAATCTTGCCTATCAAACCCATGATAAGATTTGCTTGTTATTGGAAAAACTTGAGACTAATAAAACGACTATGGATATAAATAAGAACACATTTTGCAATTCATTTGGAAAGAAAATTAACAAGTGAGAGCCAAGATTATTTACATTTGCACCCTATGAGCATTATTTTTATGAGTTGTTCCAAAATGAATAATCGTTATAAGAAATTCCTTACAGTAGCCAGATAAACAATTATAAAAAATATTGATATAGGCTAGACAAAGAACTTGAAAACAAAATGATAGAGCTTAGTGAAGAGGAAAAATGTCACGTCAAAAGTTTTGAAGATTATTTCTACAAACATTTCATAGAAAGGAATCTTGTAAAAACTGACAATAAGCTGAGAAAAGTAGGTTTTTAAAATATCTTTAATTTCTGAACTAATTAGACAATGCAAATACCATATATAGTTAATTCATCCCTTGGATTTCGAAAAATCTATATCTGAAATGGAGCCTATATATCAACAAATGGTTGTTGATGAGTTGCAAGTTTATGATTCCATTGAATTAGAGCTAAACAAATGTCATAAAACCCAAGAACCAAATGATAATAAAGCAGTATGTTAATGGCCAAGTTTATATTGATTTGGGATTCATTGTTATAAAACGATCAAAGTAGAAAGCCCTCTTTAGTGAAATGACAATTTAGGATAAAATATAGAAAAATGTTCTTTGTAACATCTAAAGATATAAATAATAAAATTTTTTTTAATTCTCATTTGCTACAGCAAAGTGATTGGAATTATATTCAAGAGCCAGCATTAACGGATTGTGTAAATATAATTGACTCAGTTTTAAAATTGATCATGAATACCGAATTCTCAGACCGAAAAGAGGTATTCATAACATCTTCACACCAGAGTGAATTTTGCACAACAACAGGGCCTACTGATGAATTTGAAAAAAATGTCATGTCTGATATTAACAAAATTAATTTAGCTCAGATGAGTGGACTATTTGAGATGGCTACTCAAGATGTAAGATATACTGACTTATTGTGAACTATAGATAAACTTGTCATGATTAATAAGTGAATTTAAACTTGCTTGCTAGAGTTTTATAATTTATTTTGATCAATACATCTGCAGAAAAATATGGAATATAAAAGTTTTAAATTTAAAACTCTTCAAAATGATTACTTTTCTCTGAGAGATGGGCTAGTGACAATTACTGATAGTCATCTTTGGTTGCATTCTGTCCACTTGAGATGCACTTCGATAATAACAATGTAAATTTAGTATTGTTTCGGCAAAAAAATTAAGCTATAACTTTAGTTAAAACTGTTTTTATTTTAAACAAATAATATATAACTGAAATAACACAAAATTTTGTCAAGGCTTAAGCAAAATGATTTACTTTATTTGTAAAGGTTATCATGGCATCAAAAGACTATGAAAATGGATAATCAGAATAGCAAATACGACCTGTTTTATGCAGAAAACCTGGATAACTTAGTAAAATCGAAAAAAAATATTTTTCAAAAAGTTTTTGTAGTGCTTGTCATTTTCGCATGAGCAGGAAGCTACATTGGAAAACAGAAAAAGTCTAATAGAAAATTCTGAAATGCCTAAAATTCAGATTTCAGAAGAAATGGAAGATAACAAGGGTAATTTAATCAGTTTTTAAATAAATTACTAAAATATATAAATAAATTAGGTCTACTGAGCTTTTATTTTTATTTACTATTCCACCGTCTTGTTAATTAATTTTTAGAGTATCCTCAAATCCAAATATAGTTCTACGACTTTTTCTAGTGCACTTAGCTAACCTGAAAACCTTTCATTGTGACATATAAGAAATTTCTTTGATTTACAGATGAAATGTTTCTTACTGATATCTATCAATTTTCAAGGAAGATTTTAGAATACCATAATTATGTCAGTAATGACCTAATTTCTTCGAAAGAAATTTATGATTCCATAAATAATTCATGCCAAAGGGATTATAAATCATTCGAATCTATACAAATGGTAATGTTTTATCACAAAGACACATTGTAATGATTCTCTTAACAACTCTTGGATTTGAATTAATCAGGGAATAAAAAATGAAGAGACAAAACTAATTAACTCTGTTAATTACTTTTGTAAATCACGTCTTCCAACACAGTACTTAATACAGGTATGTTAGACTATTCAAACAGGGTTCAAAACTCAAATTCCGACACTTCAAAAGATTTCACATGTGATATGGAATTATAAGATTTATAATTTACATTTTTTCAGCTCGATCTCTAAGTTATTTTATTATTAAGCTATTCTGAAATTTTTAGTTTGATCTATAATTACACCTATTTTAATATTTAAGCAAATTTTTGCTAGAGATTTTGAACCAATAAGTGTTAGGTTAAGGGTCCTATATTTGATTTGAAGTATCCCAAATTCACACTTACTCTGAACAGATGCTTTTTCAAAGGCAAAAAACCGAGGTCATATTTAAAACAAAACATTTGGCCCGAGAGAGAGTACTGAATTATTATTACATAATTAAAAATCATTACCAATTTATTCTAAGACTAGAATGGTAAAGCCAATTTCAATTTAATTTAGCAACGAAGTTAATCCAGTTAACATAGTTTATAACTTTATTTTAATTAAAAAACCTATTCTTTATGATACCAAATATAGCCTGGGTGAAGCTATTCAACTTGTTGAATCGGAATCAGAAAGAAACTTTTCAACTGCTTTGAATCAACTGAAACAAGATTTCATGGTAAAAATATATCATTAATTATAATGTGATATAATTGGAGTTATTAGAATTCGAAATTTGTCAAAATTCTGATTATTTTTTGTCAGGAATTATCATTAATGCTTCTGAAACTTAAGCATTTCGAGGTTATTAATCTCATTATATTTTAGTGCTCTACTGCTTATATTAGATGTTGTTTTACTTAGCTGAAATGCAACGGAAGAAATACTATTGTGAATTTGAGGGAAAAACATCTTGAGGAAATAATTGAATGCCTTAATAATGATGATTGTAAATTGCTAATAAATACAAGCACTACAAAAGAGATAGATAATCAAGAAAGAGATATAAAGGAAAAAAATGTAATTTTCAACTCTAAAGTTTGGTTGTATTTGATAACATTCTATCAAGATACCCATAATTTCTAAAATATATTTATATAATATTTTAAACAGGTTATGATTGAAGAAAAAGAGATAGAAAACCTGAAGACATTATACGATAAATATATATCTTTGATAAAAACATTCGAAACAAGAAGTAAATCTTTAATTCTATCAGTACCAGAAATAGCCAGAAGAGTTGTTGAAGATTCGGTAAAAAAAGTAGAGCAACTTGAATTAACTTAAAGATTTCTAGAAACTTTCACACTTATTGTTAAATTAGTATTGTTATCAATATATTTGTTTTTAATTTTATCATATATTTCTTTGCTGAATTGATTTTTGAAATCAATACTTGTTTTATAGATAATGGAAGTTTCAAAGCTTTATGAAGATAAAACAGATGAAGAATTACTATTATTATTCTTAACACCATTTTCTCTAAGGGAGTTATGTCCTATTGATTGTGATGAGATATATCTACAGAATATTTCTATATTAGTTTCTAAATCCAAACAGGTATATGAATATCTTAAAGCTTTTTCAACTAGAAAAGGAATTTTTATTTATTGTTATTAAATTGACCAGATAAAACTATTAAATTGGTTAAGGCTGACAGTGAGCCAGTCACCCACCACTCAAAGCTATCACGAAAAGCTAATGTAATAGTAGTATATATTAGCGTGGAAAATCATTATTTTAAAGCATAGTACTCACAAAAGAGTTACAATTACACAAACTGAAATGAAATTAGCCATTTTTTAATATAAATTAGAAATTTCATAACTAGAAATGTAATCACTCAATTCACACATCTTTATAAAAAGAAATAATATATATAATTGCTCAAATTATACATCTCATGGAATAAAAAGTTATAAATAGATCAAAATCAATTTACGCATTTCACAG
>JADHZB010001582.1:9659-103509 GCA_015657535.1 Nephromyces sp. MM_2019
TATACGCACATACACCCACACACACCCACACAAACAATACATATACGCACATACACCCACACACACAATACGTATACGCACATACACCCACACACACCCACACACACACACAATACATATACGCACATACACCCACACACACCCACACACACACACCCACACACACAATACGTATACGCACATACACCCACACACACCCACACACACACACCCACACACACAATACATATACGCACATACACCCACACACACCCACACACACACACCCACACACACAATACATATACGCACACACACCCACACACACAATACATATACGCACATACATCCACACACACCCACATACACACACCCACACACACAATACATATACGCACATACACCCACACACACCCACACACACACACCCACACACACAATACATATACGCACATACACCCACACACACCCACATACACCCCAAAGCATACACTCACACAAGCTCACACACACTCACACAAGAAGCTAATTACAACCAAATTTTAAGCTTTTCGCTCGAATAACTTCACCCTATTGACTCGGCAAACTAAACCCTGCCTTCGAAACACACAATCAACACACCACCCACTCACCAAAGGAGATTATCCTTAGAGGAGCTATTGCTTGATATATACCATACGGTTGATGAGGTATAAGATCGCTATAATGAATGTCGAACTCGAACTGGCAAGTGCTAGTATACTGATTAGCAGGCCTGGCATAGTATGTGCCTTCAGAGGCTATAAAAAGTGGGAAAGGAAAGCAAGCAAAAGCGAATAGCACACACTCTCCATAGGTTTAAAACGTGCAAGGAGACACATACAGGTGCACACACAGACACAGATAAGCACACAGATATATATGTAACGCATACAAAGATTAGCATATACACAAAACCCACAACATACAGCACACACACAACACGCAGCACATGCACACAAAACAAACCAGTAATCCAAGAACATCCAGTCGTCTTAGTATCCACCATATACCTCAGGCTGAAGGGTATGTTAGCTTCGTAGACGTTCTTCACTACGAAGCCATCATCACTCAATACTAGGCCATCTTCAAGCACCCCACGGCAAGTAGCGACTAGCCTAGGAATAGCTGTAGTTATCTTGAAGAATTTTGCCTGCTTTTCTCCCTTGTAATACATCAAAGACTGAGCAAGAATACAGGCACACACACACATGTCGAAGCAAGAGATGCAACATGATTGGTAGGAAGAGAGGAAAATCCAGTGGTGTACATACACACAGGAAGATTCTTCAAAATGGCAGTTGAAAATCTTTACAAATGCTTGTGTGTGTATGCTTTGTTTATGTGATCGCAGCAGAAACTTTAAATGCTTCAAAAAAACTCGTCTTCACTCCTAAAGCCTATAAACCTTTCTACACGCAGAAAACTCCACACACACAACAATCGGCGTTAAAAGCTCCACCATGGATTATCTATAGCAAACACTGTAAAGCGTCCAGCGTCTCTCTTAGCGAGATATCATGCACTCCAAAGAAAAGCTTTAGCACACACACACTATTTGCTACTTATAAAAATCCTAAATGGAATGTATATACACAGACATACACGCACACACACACGTACATACACAAGCACACATGAAAGACCTTATTTCGGCCATTACTATTAGTATTTTTCGCACCTTTCTCTCAACTTGCTCTACATTAAGGATGAGCTTCTCCATGTTCTTCGTAGCACCAGAGGCTGAACTAATTGATGCCTAGAAGAAGATAAAAAAAGGCAGCTTTTATACAGTATTTCAGCCAAACATTAGGCTTTTGAAGAGTGTAGATATCTCGTTAATCCATCAAAATCTGTGAAAGAATATCGATGCATATACACCTAGAGAAAGTAGGAAGGTACATACACAACATAGGAGTGAAAGATAGGCTTAGCAAGAAACTTCAAAATCGTTTTTTTTTTAGTATGCGTGTGTTGACTGTCTTTATCATGATTGTGTAATTCTTTTAGGTGCTTTGAGCGTGTGTGGAGTGTGCTTGTGTTGCTTGTATGCATTTAGCTTATTTGACTATGTTCCTGTTGATTGTATCTTGCCTATCGCGTGATTTTGCGTTCATTATGTGAAGATTGTGTGTTGCTTGTGTGCGGCTTATGTGTGGTGAATGCACGTAGATTATGCGTGTTAATCGTGTGTGCTGATAGCACGTATTATTTCTCTTTGCTGATTGCATGTGGATGGTGTGTTCACACAAGATCTACGCAGAATATGGGTACATTGTGGACATCCTGTGTATTCCGCCCGTCTGTGTGCGCGTGTGCGACTACAAATAAAATGTAGCGATTTTTCTTCATTGCTGCAATAGATGAAGACACAAAAAGCAGCTGCGTGCCACGTTCAGCTTCACAGCTGCTTTTCTGGTGTGTTTTTTCTCATCTTCAAGATGTTTCAGTAACTTCATGTAAAACAACTTTTAAGATGGACGAAAAATGTAAACACCAAAATTCTGCTACTGAAGAAGGCTCGCTTTAGCTATATAGATGGAAGAGGGGAGGTGATTTTATGTTAAGCCTTACGAACGCTGGGCGAAACGCTAAAAAATTCATACAAAATGATGAAATTTGACGAATTTTCCGCAGAAAGTTACGTATATGAAGGAGGGAATATCTAGTAGTTAATTTATTCATCATAAAGTTAGAGAAAATGTGTGTGAGCTCATCAACACCAAGTAAAGCTAGTGTGTGAAGACATTAAAACCTAGGCTAGCTAACTTTTTCGCTGGTAGCAGAGTTAAAACTGGTGTTTGAAGACGTTAAAAGCTAGGTTTCTTCAGTTATGCTTCTCTAGTTTCTATCTAATACTACGGATAAAACTGTGTACGTGGATTCATACCATAAAATCACTCTTTTCTAAGCTACACCGTATGTTTCCAAAGTCAATGAATCACAGCCACACACCATAACCCTTACGGTTAAAGTAGCAATGCATGTATACTCGTAAAGGCAAAAACTGTGTGCGTTCTCAGTGTAGCTAATGGGATTAAACAGTGTGTTTTCAGTGTATCTAACTGTGCTATATCTCAAAATTCACACTAAAACCTCACAAACCTCTTCTTTATCCCTGAGTGCGCAAAAATGCACACTTTCTCAAAAACATCAATACATCAAAACGCACACCAACCTCCAGCTTTTTTTGTAAGCTTTCCGTACAATTTCTCCAAGCCGGGCTATCACAGTAGAAGTAGGGGAAGAATCCATGCACATGAGCCATAACAGAGTGCCCTCCTTGCGTGCAGCCAAATAGTCTGATAACTGGAACTTCTTGATTCTTAAACGCACATTTTTTGATTATTTTTGGAGAAGAGGATGGAATCTCCATCGTATAGTCGATATCTACCAAAAAAAAAGCTGCAGAGAAAGCAAAATAGCCAGCAAAAACTCGTTTTATAGGATTGTCGTATCATCTATTCAATTTATCACACACAGGTAAAAAATGAAAAGATTTGCACACAAAACAGAATGAATAAGCACAGATGAGCACCGAAATACGCAACACACAGATAAGCACAGACAAGTACAGGCAAGCAGTTAGACACCGGTAAGCAGACTAGCACTCATAGATTAGCACCCACACACAAACAAATAAGAAACCACAAACTGTGTGAGCAGCTACACCCATACAGTTAAGCAACAACACACACAGATAAGCACCCACACACAATGCACACGCTCACCAAGCACTGATTCAGATCAAAAGAACTCAATCAATGTGAGATGCAGCTGCAAAAAGCCCCCCCTCATTTAGCACGCAAAGAAGTAAAAAAGTAAGAAAAGCTTCGTCTTTGTATCATTTGGCGAATGCATTTTCACAATGAGATTTATTACGGAAATCACTCAATATGAACCAGTAAAAGAGTTGCTAAGTAAGGGCTTTACTCCAGCCAGTTAAAGCCTAAGTAAAGCCTGTATTCCACCTTCTTAAACCTTACGTAAGCGAACTATATTCCACCCCTTTATCGCATAATTATAAGCTCTCATCCTACTTACTCAATGGACCGGTGTTGTCCTGATCTGAAGAAGCAAAGCATCCGAAAAATAACGAAATAAACTACATGCACGCACTCAAATATAAATTAATGCAATATATATACACAAGTATAAATTTCAAATCTTCAAGCCGGAAAGCGGGAAAAACCCATCTACCATCAGCCAGTCAACTCCCATTCACACACACCAGAAAAGCTCCCATACGGTTAGCTGGGGTGGCTCAAAGGCTCACAGAATTGAACTTTCATACAATAAATTCATACACTAGAATGGAAAAAACTAGACAGACAACTTCACAGAAAGCTACTTAACTGCCAAAACAAAGTGTTTACGCAAAATCTATCCAAAAAGAACGAAATAATAACATACAAGAGGTAAAAACAAACTATAAACGCGCACACAAACAGTAAACACACAGCATGCAGAAGGAATATAGCCATTATACGTACACACAACAAACGTACACAAAGCAAATACATACACAATGCATATAAACGCACAAAGCAAATACATCCACAACAAAGACACAGCAAATACAGACACGCGCAATAAACGCATACACACACAACAAACAGACGCAACGTTGCCTTTTTCCAATTTCTTTCCATACCTTTCCATATATGGGGTCGTCTCCATCTTTGAAAACTCTCCTGTGCACACTGCCGATAATCTTTAAAGCATCGCCTCTTTCCGGTGAGAAAATATTCTGCTTCTGATAATTCAAGACCCCCTTTAAAATGAAGCTTGTCCAGTGACTCAGAGTCATAGGAAAGCTCATTATCGGGTGATTCCGCCGCCGGTAGTTGGTTCCGCTTCATTGAGAAAGACGATGATGTTGATGAAATGAAAGCGGCGGCGTTTGTGATGCTTCCCCCCCACCAAAGGAAGCAATCCCCAGCGAAAGATTCAGAAGTTGAAGTATTCCTCCTTCGTCAAATTAGAGTATTAATTCCCACTCAAAAGAAGAAGGCGAAGAAGGCTTGTACCCGGAACAACGGGCATACAACGAACAGGTTGGTAGCGGTTTTTGGTCGGAATATGACACATATAAATTAGGCAGAAGACACACTAGAAAAGGAAGGCTTTTGGCTCTGAATAAAACACTCGGAATGAGGCAGAAGACACACTAGAAAAGTAACGCTTTTTTTTGGAATAAAACACACTGAATAGCGTGAAGACACACTATCATAGGCAGGCTTTTTGCCCGGTATTTCCAACCAGCAAGGTTAGCATAAAAAACTCCAGAGTTGATTAGATGCGGTATACAGTTCAGAATGATGGAAGCGGGTTCTGCGGGAGCTGCGTGAATGCTTGTTAGTTGGATTGCTTCTATAGGTATGTATACGTGTGAGAGCGGCCCTTTTTTTGGGAGCTTTTAAGACATGAGGATCTGAGGCTGGTGCTTTCTCAGTTTAGCAAGTTGCGCACCATCACCACTTGAGTACCTTGAAAGCGATTTAAGGTCAGTAATAATGAAAAGTAAAGCCAGCTTCTCGGCATTATTAAAACTTTTTCTCTACTCCATCGTTCCAGAATCGCTTATAGTCTTTATACAGTAATGCTAACATAGTAACTTAGAAGATGAGTTATGCAAATGGCAGGGAAGCCTTAAACAACTAAGCATACTTTGGAGCTCATAACTTGGGGAATAAAGCTCTATGGAGTCGGCAGGGAAATGCGAAAGAGGAATTTCCTAAAAGCTTCTGCCTTTACAGCAAATTCACAATTCGAGAATTTCTAATATTCATCAGTGGAAAACCGCTGCTTTAGTTGTCCATGAATGCAATATAACTTTGCTACCGAAGCTGGGATTGCTCATATTCAAGACACCGTTAAGATGCAGGGTACAAGACACCCATTTGGGATTGTGGGGCATTCTATAGTATAATATCAAACTAAAGACCACGAGCCTATGTGCGAGATGGCACTAATTTTAATGCAGCATTTTCCCATCTTTTCATTGGGTACAATGCCATATAAATCTGCTTCTATCTTAATACACCTAATGACATTTTTCGTGCCATTTTAAAATGCCAGCACCTCTCAAAAGGGCAAAAACTCGCAGTCCAGCAAAGAAACGCTGCAGTTACAAGATGCCAAAATTAAGCAATAAATCGTTTGTGTAAGAGTGCATAGAGATTTTATTTCAGGGAAAACTCTCGGGGAGGAAAATTGTCAGTAAAGGGAAGAGGAAACTCAAGTTCTGGGGTTTCCTATTGGTTTTTCTACGTACATAAACCTAGTACTAAGCTCAAAAACTTATCCGTCGCTACCCGCGATGGTGAATCAATTGAGGGGTAATTGAACTTTTGGGAAGGAAATACATTTTTTGGGGCAGAAAATTATACTTTTGGGCTCCTAAGCAAATAAATTTCGGATATTCTATTTACTGTGATTGACGAATTATGGTTGAGCTATACACAAAATATAAGGAACTAGGAATCATTACATTTGTCCCTTTTTCTCGCAAACTAATATATATAATTACCTCCTTTTAGATTTTGTATTACTCTCTAAAGTAGTGACAATGGAAATATCTATGATTTGACGCAGGGGTGGCATGTATTTTTTAGATTCTATGGAACCTTTCTCCGTGGAAACAATGGTTATACCAGATTTTGTGTGACTGCTACATGCTCAAGTAATAGGAAGCTTTCCTCCATGGTTATATCTTCTGTTACCAGTTCAACTATTTCAGCACTCCTTTATAATGAAATCAAATTATTCAAGTACACGCCTAGTGGTATTGACAATAAATGCAGTGTTGCCCTTTTTTCCACCTGTGGCATCTATTTCACGCACTGTTTTTCGTGCAAGCATTTGACGGCACAGATTGTGAGCAGACTGGCATTATCGTGCAACACTAATTTTTTCCTTATTTTTACGAAACTCACTCTAGCATTATTGTGCAACCTCTGGGTGCTTCCTTATTTCTCCAAAAATCCTGCGACTTAAGAATTGAATTGTGTGCTCTCCGGTGTTAAGAAGCGTTGCATCTCCAATATATTGATGATTAGCCGCAATGTAATCTCTTGCATCAGACTACCGAGTAGTATCAGCGTGGCACAATGAATAAGTCACCGACAACACACATGGACTTTCAAGGCAAAATTATATCTGCCAAACGGTGTCCCCCTTTCATACAAATGCCTTCATAAAACCAATTGGGGTTCCTAAATTTTATCTTTAAAGTGGAAATCCAATTATTCATCGTTCCAATGACTCTAGGAGTAGACGATTGCAAAATAATCCAGCTGCCTCACTCTTTATATATATGTATCCCAAAGGAAAATATTGTCAACCCATCGTGAGTTATTCCTAAAGACTTATATATAAAAAGGGGTACACGTACTTAACCGAATGGAAGTAAGCTGTCTATGTGCATTACAATTTTTTTACTTCAGCGTGAGTAGCCTCTAGGCTTGAGCTTGATCTCTAACCATCGGTAACGCCGCCAAAGTAGTGAGGAAATACCCACAAAATGCTAATAGCATGTGCAATCCAGGCTTAACTCAATTGAACTTACATGTGATTAGTCTTGTGTGATGCTACTTCTACAATTATGTTATGGAACCCAAACCAATGCCTTATTTTAGGCTGAAATCGTCACAAAAATATCATCAAGCTTTTCGTTTAAGCTTTTAGCTTGCATATTTCCTTATGGTATACCACCCTTGCACTATAGCACTTCTTCCATACTCATAATATTGTAGCGATCCACATACGCAAAGTGCGCAGCTCTATCTTTCACTGGTACCCTTTCCCGGGATGGGTTGATAAGTTATTCACTACTCTACTGTGGCGTGTGGAAAACAGCAAAAAAGGCTGACCAAAACATATAAAGCCGCGAACAAACATTACATGGAGAAAAATTCATATTAAAGAGGTAATTCACGAACCCTCGCAACTTCCTAACATCCTGTGACTCATCAGTTCATTAAAGAAAGTTTTGCAATAAGTGGAAACTCAAGCCTTTTCGGCTGCACCAAAGAAAACCGATTAATTATTAATATCAGATGCAGAATACAGTGTCAACCATTACTAGATATCATTGCTTGATATATCAGATTTTTTTTAGTGTTTTTTTGCCTCCGATCATAAATAGTCTACCAGCACGCAATTGACACTCGTTTTGAGTACCATGCTACGATTAGCACTCTGCTGGTAATTGCATGAACTGTAACACTTCAAACTTAGCTCTAGGGTCAATGCGGCGTCACCAAAATCAATAGATTTGAAGTTGACAAAATAATAACCTCTTATGTATCGGTTCAGCGCGATACGTTTCAAGCGACCGAGCAAACACCTATATTACGTGCGATTTCTTCAGTTCACTTATGCTATACCTTCGGCGCTCAGTATTCCGTTGTACGTAATATTCCGATTAAGTATCGACGCAGCTCCGTGGCTTCCAATATTATCGCACTGCCATGTCAGCTTGCACGGTTTCACACGGCTTAAATGCTTGAATTCCACTAATTATGGCATTTTCATGGTGTGCTTTCCTTCCTACACCTACGACACACTCCGTGACTCTACTCATTCAGGATAGGGATCAAGAAACAATTACATCGAGGTACTCGCGCTTTTCTGGTACGTAAATATTGCAATATCCTACGTCATGCGTATTCAGCTGCTGTAGAAACCTTCACAGAAATATTGAACTGTAGAGCGAAGCTCAGTGCAATTGCCGCTGTATTGCACTAAGCTCCATACAATGACTATGGTGTACTATTCGGCCTGCATCCTCAAGGCAATATTGGGGTCCACATTCTCTTCTTCTGGCAGATTTGTGGTAAAGTCCTTCCGTGCCTCCACAGCCGGATTTTCTGCGATGAGCTACATTTATGAGGCTGCTTCGTTCGTTGGGTGTCACTATTTCGTTACAGAAGTTAGATCTGCGGAGAAAGTGAAGACTGGGATACTAGTTTTTCTACCGCTGCCTAGTGATTACGTTGCATTGGCAGTGCCTGGGGGCTTATACCGTTGCCAAACTGTAGTACCCAGCGATCATGTCGAATTCCACGTTATAGCATATGAGCGCGCACCTATCAAGGATCTAATATCGTTAAATTTCCCGCGTAGTTGGTACTTGTTTGGGTGTCATGCTCGTATACAAGACTGAGAAAGCGGATATATTTACTAGCCTAAGAAATATAAGCAGTGGGACGCTATAAAAGTGGTTAACAACATTAACACGAAATACGTTTGACTGGGTTCCCTCCGTGTAGTAGAAATTTCATCGGTTAAAACATTTTTCTTCATTGTAGGGTTATGGAAGGAGGTTAAGGATATGCTGCGGGGTATCTGTTAGCAAAGAGCCACATATATACTTCACTTGGCATATGAAGACTTTTATGATTCCTCGCTTCTCGAGACGCAGGCTAGTTCGTCATTTTCCCTTGGCAATGTGCCGTGATTCGAGTATCTCCCAAAAGCAAACACTTTCAGTACCAATTAACATCTCGCCAATGCCAGCTTGACGACTGAAATAGAATTATGTGGAAGCGAGCACTAGCTACCTCATTCGTAAGGGAGGAAGGCGGTAAGTTTCCGTGCCATTACAACTTTCTATGTCTGAGGCGGCTGAATAGCTTTTAGCACCACGGTTACGGGGTCCCAACGTATCTTGACCATGCGTGTCGCTATAGTGAAATCGGGGGGCTAAGGTAGAAAAGAGTGCCTAATCCATTTTTTTTGTGAATTCTTGTAGATGGAGGTTGAGGAACATCTCTACAGTTGGAATTAATGATTGCTCTGTTTTGTAATGCGCATAAAATCAGGCCCAAGTTGTATTTATTTATAACCACTTCAGTGAAAAGTCGACCTCCGCTTAGTAGCGTAGGGATCACGGTTATAAGAACAGTTGCGATTTGTTTGTAACTCGAGTGGTCTGCTTCATCAATGGGATGAAGCTGCTGGATGGCACGTAATGTCTGTATACAGACAGTAACATTTTTACCTGCTGATATAGCTGCAATAATCTCTGCTGGAGACAGCGCTCACTAAATTTCCAATAGAAAAACACTCCTCAGGCTGCTGCTTCACAATGTGTATACTCTTTTTGAGATATATTAGGCCTTTAGACTTTGTTTAAATTAGCTATAGCACCCACCCTTGAGCAAGCGACTTTTCAATCTTACAAGGGATTTTTGCGATGCGGGTACGTGTACTTCCAGCGAAATAAACGTAGGGACTACCCGTGAATGCGAAAGTTTTCTGGTTATCGGCAGCTTGTTGCTAAAACCTGAAAACTTTCGCATTCAGCGGTAACCCCTACGTAGCACATGAAGATACTTCGTCAACATTTTGCCGGTGATAATTTCAATAGAAAAAAATGGCGCTGCAACGTGAATAGCCAGTTTAATGATGCAGTAACTGCATAGCTTACTTGATTTAACTTAGGGACTGGGAAACTATATTGTGATTAGAGATGCACTTCTGAACACCTATTTCTCAAAGATCTTCAAAAGGGCTTTTTTATCTAATTCAGTAGATTCATCTTCCCCTAGCATCGGTGCTTCACGCTCCATTTTTTTATCTCTAACGTAGAAGGATATAATAAGGAAGGAAAAGGGCAATCTTAGGCTTAATCAACTGATGTGATAAGTTGTCGAACTAAATCTTTCTTGGAATGAACGAATTGTTATGTTTAATCGCCTTGCATTTTATTTAATTTTCTATGTGCCACTTTCCTAATACCATAAGCTTCTTTATAAGCAGTTCCAACAAGGCTATGCCAATCGCTCCAAAGCTCAAGAATGGCAATTTTTGGGCTACAACACACGGAGCATGTGGACCAACATATTCAGAGCATCATATTTCTTGCTTAAGACAAGCCGTACACGGGATATACCAAATTTTGCACTCCGCTCAAAGAAATGGTCTATGCTTTATTTTTGATGGCCGTAATAGCCTAGGGAAAAAATCTATGGCTGTGATGCTTATAATATTCAATCACGGCAGCTTTCTTAAAGAAAAATTCCACCAAAATTTATTTTGACCTTGGCTAAGCGTGCATAACACTGCTATTAAAGAATATGAGTTGCTGAGTATTTGAAGCAGCAAAATACATATTAGGCAGTGCTGGCAGAATACGTAAAAAAAACAGCCAAAGAAGAGGAAGCGCCTTCGTCACTACATGAACCTCTAGCGGCATGGATAACAGCAGGGAATCAAAAGCAAATAAAAAAAACGAAGATATCGATAATCATGGCGGTAAAAACAATCAAAGAAAATTGCACAATTGTGTTCCAGCTGTGCACTGTAGAGTAACGCTGCCAGCGGGAGTGGAATGTACTTGATCATAAATGTTTGAAAAAATAACCAGCGGATGATCATCTAGTGACTTAGGCACCGCACTCTCTTGATAGTGTCTGCCATACTCCTCCCTTTACGGAATAGTACCCTGCAAAAATAAAAATACTTGAAAACATGTCTTGAGCTTCAGTGAATTCGTAGAACGGCATATATATGACGGCTGCTACATCTGTGAAATTGAGCAAAGGAATAAGATAGGACAATATAGTGATATTGTATTCATCGTTATCCAGCAGCGCAAGCTTCATGCACTAGGATTGCATTTTTAAGCTCTTTTTTCGAGAAAAATGACCAGAAAATGGCTCGAGGCACAAAAACTCCTTTAGGAGCTAAAGCTTAAAAATTTTGGGCGTAAGTAGAAAAATTACCTCGGATTATGTTATTTCGTACTTTATACTGGCATGCTCGTGTGTATTATGGCTACGTGAGATTATTCCAGAAAGATTCATTACCTGAACTAAAGTACATCTTCCTGAAAACCGGTATCTTGGATCCTTGTTACAGATTCCATAATAAAATTTTTCATTGCTTCTTGCATTTCTGAAGCTACTGAGTATAGCTTATATTCTTCCTGTTTATAATTTCGATAAAAATTTATCATAAGTATTTTCCTTTCCTTTGAAGTAACCTAGCTTTACCTGGTATATCAGTCGCTAGAATCTGGGTAAAATAATCTACGCAAACACCAACCATGCAAAATCCACTGTTCTTTTAAAAACACGATAACTATCCGGCCATACCTTCACCCTTCGAGATTTAATTGCTTCAAAGATCCCATGTTTAATACTGCATTTTAATACGAGTTACCATGTGCACTTTATCTTTCCTGCTTCATATAGGAAAAGGGTAATGAATAACGGGTATAAAATTTCCGCCATGACAACCCATGGAGGGGATCATCGCCCCAAACAGAAAAATCAATACGTTAATGGACCTCCAAAAAGGTTGCAGATATATACAAGAAAGGATGCCCTAGGAAACAGTCAAGAGACTTCCCCCAGAGTAGGACGCATCCTTAAAAAAAAAATTCCCGGCCCTTGCAAAGCGAAGACTGGTAGTTACAAAACGAAAAATTACTAAGCGCAGAATGCATCATGAAACAGTGTCAGAAATATTGTGGGGTCAACACGTGGCATATAGCCAAGCATTGTAGTGAGTGAAAACACCCATGAAATACAGTAAGATTTTGTATTAACACAGCATCATCGTCTTAGCTATTCGTTCCATCACTTTGATGGCACAAAGCAAGCAGATAATCAGTTAAATTTTTTGCATTGAAATCGATAATTCATTCAATAGCCTTATATTCCCCAGAATACAGATAAACGCGGTACATCCATAGCAGCAGAGGTTAAGTTTGATCCATTATCAAATATCCGTTAAAGTTTCATGCGTCACATCTATGTGCTGAAAATTCTGAATACACTCCCACACTGTTCCATAAATGTATGATTAAGCCCTTATGCGGCGGAGAGGCATTTTAGCATTACTCAAAGAAGCTTGCTCCTGCATGTGTCTATGTATCACAAGTATCTTCCTGCGACTTACTCAGATTTAGTTTGAAATACCCCCAATACCACGGTAGAAACGTAGCCCATTTTGAATAAATTTTTATTCTGCAACAAGTCTCGCAGAGACAGAGGAAAATGAGACAAAAATTTAAGACGAACAAATTTTCTAGTTGCGCATATTAAGATTACGGGGAAAATCAGTCAGAAAATTTAATTCCACTGCCGGAAAGTGGCTAACGAGAAGTACTTTGTCATTACTTTCAACTTCATTGCAAGCAGTATCAGTATTTACAGTTGCAAAGTAAGTAAAACGATAGCTCGGTTCTTAACGTAATACTCCGTAAATTTATCTTAGGAAATAACTTGAGACACCTTATGAAAGATAAAGACAATACTAATTTTCGTTATATGAAGAAGCACAATGACTGAAATTAACACGAAGACACGAACTCCGTCAAAGGAAAGAAATTACGGGCATTATCGGCACCTTCTTATAAAAAAGTGCAAATACAATGTACCCAGTAATGAGAAAAGACAAGTTTTTTACCTCTGAAAAGTAGAAATAGCAGCATAAACATAGGAGAAAGGTATTAGCTATAGCGAGCTGAAAGTAATGTTTTTCGTCAATAAGCACTGCATACCCTGAGTAAATATCTGAAATCAGGATAACAAAAAATCTAGCATCATAACAAGAGAGTGCTTTAAGCATAGCATAAAAACACATGCATAAATAAGCGCAACAAAAACTTTTCTAGTGACTCTAGCAGCACCCATTGGTAGCAACATGCCATTAGTAGAAAAAGCACCAACAGTTTGAACTTTTCCTAAAATGAAAAGCCAATTTTCAAAGCACATAAATAAAGACTATTTACAAGAATATTACACTAGAAATTCTGAGGAATGACAGAAAGCACGAAGATTCTCATAGAAGCAAACTCTCAACAAATAACTGCGTAATGAAGCTCAATATCCCCCAAGATTATCTTCAAATTCATAAAAAGCACCTCATAGTTACTGAAAAACTTTACTCCTGTAACAGTATATTTTCTGTATAAAGAACCAACGTTGCGATATAACGACTAGTAGTGAGATATTAAGGAAAAAAGAAAATACACAGCTTTCTTAGCTACAAGCATGCGACTTTCCTGACCGCCCAACAGGGCGAAAATCCTCAAAACTTCTACTCTATCATTACTTCGACATAAAAGATATAGTTTTAAGCACTTAATGCTATCTTCACACTTCTAGATATTCAAGACAATAGCTTACGCAAAAAATCTCAACCAAACAAGCAACTAGCGCTTCTGCGTATTCTTGCTCAGCTATACAAAGTAAGGCGACTGATGCAACGACCCCTAGAGCTAAACCACACAGCAATGATACCTACAACCGACAACGCGGGCCCGAAAGTACCAACATAAAACAATGGAATCACGGAATAGGGACCTTCGTAGGGCCAGGTGGCTGGGGTGATGGGCTATGGGCTAAGTTAGGGTCCTGTAACGAAACACAGCAAGAAAAGGTCGCCAGAAAAACAATGTACAGGGAAGCATTACTATACCAAATAGAGCAAAACAGATTAAAAAGACAAATGGAGAGAGAATGCGAGAATGTACAAAATATCGAAGAAGGATACTTTTACCAGCGAGTAGGTACTAAAGATGAATTACCAAATACCTTACAGGATGCTACACCAAAATTTGTAAGTGTGCCTTCCAATAGAATGTGCAACACCAAAAATATAGGAAAACAGGCTGACGAGCGATACCAAGGCTATGTGCAAGCACAAGGAAGTCTTAGAGGACAACTTGCCAAGATCCGTACTGCTAACAACATGAGACTTGCTGAACCTCAAGATAACAAATTACATGGAAGTCCTGATTTTTCGGGAGCTGCGTCGCATCAGGGTACTTACAATACAGGTTAGAAGCAGTACAAAGTTAAAGTCACTAGATAAATCATCCTGACCAGAATATTCACTAAAGGCACTGCATCACCATAAGATCTTAGCCAAAAGGCACCTCATTTCTCAATCTATCCTACTGAAGGCAAAATCATGTTATTCATTAAGAACCCCACAGTGTTCTTCATTAATATATATGCCAAGAAATAACATAGGCAAGATATCCAAAATCGCAAATCCAGTTCAGATTTGGAGTGGCAATACATGAAAGTTCCGGCCAAAGCGCTAATCACCAGCAAGCATACAACATTAAAATTGAAGCACTAAAGTTGAACATTGAACCTTCAAGTAAAACTTTTCAGTCCTAAAGAAGTATATATTATCAGCACGGTACCACGCAAGTTGTATATAAACCATGAAAAAATATAACCCCTCTCCGCAGGCAATCGTGCGCCAAAGCACTCATCGAACTCGCAGATGCGAGTGCCACAACAGTCAACACTGATTATGAAAAGATCTGCCAGTAATTTCATTGGCAGTACTGCAAATACAAAAGCAACCAATCTCGGAGCCTTTCCTTTTAGCAATGAGGATGGCATGACTGCATCAATGTATAAACACCTCTCCGCCATAAGCAAGGAAGTGCATGAATTACACGATAGACATGAAAGGCAGCAGACTTGGATAGAGGGTGTGATACAGAACCTGGCAGAAGAAAGCCTTAAATTTAGCTACTTGACATATGTCAGCCAAGAAATGCTGTGTGAGAAAGCATCGCATTTGCACGATGATATACTGGACAGAGCGAAAAATTTCCCCAGCGATACAGCCATCGCAGGACATCAGAACGGTTCGTTCGACGAGATGTACCTGAGGCCTCCAAGCAGTTTCCGAGAGAATAAGCACCATGAGTATTACGGGGGGCCCGTATTGAATTCTGAGACTAGAAAGGAAGCAGGTATATTACGGCGTGAAGAGGTTATGGGAAAGACCAGTCCACCCGATACTGCCGCTTGTATGAAAGCAAGCGGTGCACATGAGAAACTCGCCGTACATAATCACTTTTACCCATCCAACAATGATGATAGAACAGGGTATATTCCGAGAATAATTTCCGGCGTTGAAGAGCTACCACTCACGCCAATACCATCGAATCAACATTCAGGGCCAGTAGCTTCAGTGCTACAGCCAAGTTCACGGGAACCCCATTCTTACGACAGGAGCGACACTCTCAACGAACCAATTAGAAGGGAATTGAATAGAAAAGGCGACGTGAACGTATACCATATCTACCATACTTCATCCGTAGGATGGGATAAAGGGAGGCCGTGGTCGCCACACCATCCAAGGAGAGGAAAAGCTAAGCGTAAGCAGAAGAGCGAATAATCTTTAAACGCTGAGTTCCCTGACTTCTCTAAGACGAATGCATGTCTGGTGACTCAAGTAGAAATAAGAGTGAACAGCCACTTCAAGAGTTCCATCAGCTGTTGCTTGAACTGAGCTATAAGCACTAAATGTTTCTGAATAGTTTTCACAAATGAAAAACTACAGAAAAGATTTATGAAGCTCTGAAAATTAGATACTTCTTTGCAACGTGTCCAAAAAAAATCAAGAAGTAAATCCAGAGAATAACCCGACAATGTGCCATGAATTCTTTCAGCTGTGGAATATATTCAACTTCCTCTCCAGCGCTGAGTTTTGAGACTTATTAATATACCTAGTAGCTTGTTTCGATGAACTTATTTTTCCCCAGTGTACCAGTATCATTTTCGTGCACTAAGCTCATTGCTTCCATTTTGAACAAATGTAGTGTCGTGAGGAAATACGAGCAAATTCCTTTACTTTTCAGACAGCAATAGCAAAGATTATGAAGACATATCCATAAGCGGTGACTCGGACTTGAGTGAATTCAATTTAGCCGATAGAGCGCGGAATCGAAGAAAGCCAAATTTTCACTTGAAAGCTGAAGAAGCATACGGGGACCTGAGCCTACCGGTTAGAGTTACCCCCAAAAACTGAAAAATTAGAAACTTGTTTCTGCAGCGGTGGCATGGGGAAAGCAAGCCAGAAGTTTCGGTGATACTCATTAGTAACTATAACTTTCCCTGGCTGGTAAAAAAAAAATTAAGCGTGCCATCACAGCAAATGCCAACATTAGAGCCTGAAAACGCAGTTATGCAAAGTGCCACGACGCTCGATTGACAAAAAAAGTGCATCTTTTTTTAAACCATTGAGAAGCGGCCAAGTTATCGCTTAGCATTTATGGGTACTACTGCATTCAGCTTCCCGTATCATTAAACCCTTAGAGTCAGCAATCATTCAAAGATTTTCTCGACACTAATTACATAAATGCTTAATCAAACTTCTTTCAGTAACTATCACTCTTAAGAAAACAGTGCTACAGCAGTTTGTTTATCACTTTTTCCCGAGTACAGCAGCTTCATACGCCAACAATGTATAATATATGCCATAATATAGATTTTATTAGCCATTTTTCCAGCGGCATCTTCTTCTACGTCTAGTTAACTTATTTAAGTGTATAATCTATTGTTTATGCCGCAATAATGCGATTTACAATGCATTTAAAATCATCTAATACATCATAAACAAAAGTTTTCTCTTTTGAGAAAATACATTCTCGATTGAACCGCTATTTTCATTTGAAAAAACTATGCTGAGGCATTAAAAATGATGCAATATTTGGAAAAATTGAAACTACGTTATAATAGCATGCAAAAACAAAACCCAAATTGCAAACCTCAAATTCTTGACTTTATCGTTTAGGTAAATATAAACTTTTTAGACAACATCTTCTGTATATACTCTTTCACCTCCATTAAACCTTGCCTTTTCCCTTTAGCCAGCATGAGTAATTTCAATGAGGCAGCCTTTAGAATTTTGTTAAAATGCATCACACAGGGACCAGCGTGAAATGCTGCCTTATTTCAGTGTTCTCATGAATTCGTTTCATTTATATCATGGCATAAATTAGTAATCATGATATTTATCCCTGAGCAATACTAGTGTCTTCACAGCTGTGGTCATCTATTTTTTTCATCCGAATATCATGTTTCCTTATATTTACCCAATAATGTGCAGATAAGGTTACGAACGGTTAAATCAATGCATTACCAGAGGCCAAAATCGCATAGAGACTATGCTGATATTAGCTCTAGGAACAAAAAATGGAATTCTCGTTCACTAAAAGCATTTCATAATAATATGAAGCAATCTGAGGCCTTTTCCCTTCCTGCTAGTCCATCCCTATCTGGTGAAACAGCTATAAGTAAAAAATCCTCAGGGAAAGGGATATTCAGCCATAGAAGTTTCGCAAATAATGCAGCTCCAAAGGGTAGAAACATAGAAGACCTACCCGAAGAATATGAGGAAGAGATACAACCGAGGAGTTCTTTTTCAAGCAGCGGAGAGTTCCCCATAAAAAGTAATAAGGAAACAACTAAGCATATAAGTAGAAACGAATCATCTAACTTTACGGGTAATAAGGTTAATAGCTGTGAAAAGATAACTAACACCGAGAAATTATTCATCATGAGAAAAAATTCAAATGATGAAAGGGAAGAAGCTAGTAATGTGCATCAAACATTTGAAGAAACTCACAAAGATACCAGTTCTGCAGAAGATAAAGTTCCTGACCCTTCTAAAGCACATTCTCCCTTAGCCGTACAGATCAATGCTATGGAAGTTCCTTTTCCACTCAAAGAAAATGGAAAATCAGATATTAACGCTTACTCCCCAAAACTATACAAAGTAAAGAGCGACAACGCTCTGATGGATGTTAGTAGAAATTATAGAACCCTACAAAATATCCAATATAAGACCATGAACAATGCAGAATCTCGTAATATAATCAATGAAATAGATGAAAAACTAGAACCATGGAAAAAACAGAGAGCAGGAAAAAAAGATCGCTCTACATTCCTTCATGAAGAATATTCACCACACGAAAAAAGCATCAGTAGCACGAGTGGATACAAGGGATTGCAAGCACAGCAAAAAAAGAAGGAAGAAGGCAAGAAGCAAACAAATTTGAGGGAAAAGATTGTTCATGCTTTTTTCCCTCGATGGAGAAGTTATAGCATCTACTTAGGGAGACATAAGAGCTGAATGCAAGTTTATAATAAAAATTATTCAAATGCGGAAAGTCTCATAAGCAACAGCAACACTTTGGAATACATCCCTGAAACTGCAAGCCCGAGGGTGCTCCACGACAAGAGAGGAACAACATGTTTCCCCAAAAAGCAACAGAACTCAGCAATCTTCCAAATAGGGACAAATGAATATTTCGAAGGAGAAATAAGTAGGAATGGCAAACAAAAAAGCGTAGAAAGCACGCAGGAATCCTTAATTGATTTTTTGCTCGGGAAAAAACTTGCACATGTCCATCAAAATACCTCCAACTCGCTATCTGGCGATGAAATAGATAGTTTTCATGAAGCCAGAAGCTGGCAAGACCATAACTATAAGGATGCGACTTTGCAGGCCCCTTCAAATAGCAGAAATCTCATGAGGTTATTTCGCAGGAGTGCGGCGTTAGTAAGTGGCTCTCGCAATAGCCATGAGTACCTCTAAACTCCAATAGTCAGGACAGTCTCTTAGCCAAACCACTTTAGAGAGCAATCAAAAGGCTTTCACTCGTAAAAGCTAAAGTAAAATTTATCCTATGAGTGAGCTCAATGGTGAAAATAAGATAAAGAAGGGAATACCGTCAAAGGCAAACAACGAATGACTCAGCCCTAGCTAATATTATAAGTTCTCCACAATAAGGGGACAATCCAGGCTCCTAGCAGCTAACAAGTTTATACTGATAACTACATCCGATAAGCCTAATCACTATTTGTTCCAAAGTGATGCTTTAACACCACAAAATTTACGAGTAAAAGATAACTGCTCAGTGCAATGAATCCGCGAAAATTATGAAAAGTACAACAGTAGCATCAGCTCTTTCAAAAACCATGATGAGCCTGTGTGTGGCTGAACTGCTGAGCCTCAAAAACTTACTGTGACTACTAAATGAAGCATTTTCTGAACCAGCAGTTAAGCTACCTCTATTCCCAGCATTATCTCATTTTAAAGTCGCGAAGAACAAGTGTGGTTTCTCCATAAAGCAAGTTAACTCAGATTATCGCTTTCGCGCATTTCATGCTTCGAAGCAGCGGTACGAACAGGAACGACGATGAAGTCAAAAAAGGAGTATCAGCCTTATTAATCACGCTTTTAGGCTTATGTAAAGGCTTCAAAAATGGATATACATGAAATTACGTGTATCATTGAGTAATACATGTTTTTGCATCAAACGCATATGCTGGAGAACTCTTAATACTCACGTATAGGTTAAATATATACCATTACGGCCATGGTACGCAATAATTGAATAATATCCCAATTTTGTACATTTTTCAAAAAAACCGGAAAAAAGTCCCAAAACCCTGTCTAGATGGCTGTAACGATTTTGCGGGTAGCAGCGCTAAAATAGCTCAGAAAAGCATCTACTATTGGCAATATCGCCAAGCAAAACAAGCACACATGCCATCATTAAATAACAAAGTTAATAAGAATATTTTTAAGAGGAAAAAGATTCGAAACAACGAAAGCTAAGTAGCATAAGCGTCTTAAACTAGTATGGAAAGAAGAGCAAATGAAGGCATTAAACACGCAACAAGCTTGCATGCAATATGCTCGTATATAAAAATTCGCTGAAACATTTACCAGAACACACTAAAGGGTGGTGACTATAGTACCAAAGGCTAGTAAAAGCTACGTAGAGTAGGCGAAAAGTTTGAAACATTAGCAAATGACTCAATAAAATCCACTGGATGAACTAGTAAGTAAAAACCAGCTATTTATGATCGCATCAGCCGGTAGCAATTTCAAATCCCCAATGAATGTAAAGCCATTCCTTATAGAATCAAAATAAATTGAACACATCAAAGACTAACTATTTATTAGCCTGTGTGTGCGTTAGTGCGTAAATTGGGCTTAAAGCTTCTCTATAAAAGTCCTTGCTCTCATCCAAAATTTGAAAATAAGCCTGTCACAATTTTGATATTCCCAAAGCAAAAGTAGCTCAACATCCCTAGTGCATTCATAAATTAGGAATATATAATTTAGGAGTGATTATTCGTCGCTTCTTCATGCTGTGAGAGCTCTACAACTCGTCGTAAATTACTTCGAATTTCACTATATACTTCGTTGGCCATATCAGTCAGTTCTTGTAGCTCCGTCGCCGCATTCTCATTAAGCTCATCGAGTATTCTAATCTGTCTGTATCGCTCTTCCTAAAAGAAAGTACAGATAAGAAAATAGTACGCAGGACGAAACATACTGGGGTTAATATGGAATTCAAGAATAAAAAAACTGTGAATGTGAAGATTTCTGATAAGAAAGTTGCAATGAAAAGCCTCATAAAAATAATACGGTTTATAACCGTCTTGCCAATTATTTTTTTAAAGCCACACGCATGCACACAGAGATAGAAGCACACACACTTCATTGATTAACCAAATAAGCGAATGCAAAATCAACGGCGATTCATCGAATAAGCAAACAAGCGCCATAATTTTCAACGACTAGGAATCATAGCAATGTGCGTAGCTCAGAACAAAAGTATCGTAAATTCCCCCCTTGCTTAATCTCCAACTCAAACAGAGAAAAGCACTATCATAGACCTCCGTAACACACAATACCGATATCTACTCATTGTTCCTTGAATTTGCTTTGCCAAACCAGAGGCAAAGCTTACTTTCCAAAGGTTGACTACCTACATAAAAGAATTCCTATTTCATCTCTTAAATTCTCATCTACTGATCACGCCATTGCGGCTTGTTTTTGCAATAAAACGTACCAAAACCGGCTTAATGGCACCCTCGAAAGGTTTTAGGCAAATTAGATACTTTTGCATTAAGAAAAATGTATAAATATCTTATCAAAAAAACATAATAGGAAATTATAAAAAACAAAAACATAAAATTTCAGATAATGAATTCGCACAAATACGGGATACTCTATCCAAAAAAGTACCTATAAAGAGCGAAAGTCACAGCATTCCTTCAGAGCGAAATACACAAGTCATAGTTTCGCAGAAAAGCAATTAAAATTAATCAAAGCAGCAGAGTTGACATAAAATTACCCGGAGAGGATTGTCTAGAATGAATAATACAAAAGAGTAATCAATGAATAAGAGTACTTTATCTATGTCTTTGTCATTTTTCACGCGCTAAGATGATATCGGTAAAGTAAACATGCGAAAGTATGCTAGTAATTTTGCCTCTCTTCCTATCTTAAAATAGAAGATAAACTGTATACTTTATAATGTATAAAATTTTCACCCGCTAGAGCTACCACTTATAAAAAAATGAGCACCTGCGTTGTGGTTGATACGGGCAGAAGATCAATCTCATCAACTGCCAAAGAAAGTATTTCGCCTTCGCGGCGAGCCATTTCTAATAACTCAGATTTTAAGATTAAAGGATTCGTTCCGCGCTCATCCGTTTCTTCGATGTTACCCAGAGATAAAGCATTAAATTGGGCCTCAGTGAGGGGCGCATCTACCGCGGCAGTTTTTTGCATCGCTTCCTGTATTTAAAGTTAAAATATTTTCTGCGAGCCATTCAGTGCTAATTAGCGCAACATGGTGCATTACCTGCAATAATAAACCTGCCATAACATTTCCCTCAGATTCCCCGGAATATTTTACTTATAGTGTTTTACCTTCACAACTGTACAATTATGCAATGCGCTAGCTAGAGCTTCTCTTAACACACACTACTGCAACTTGTTACATTGAGTTACCAACCGCAAAAAAAAAATTAAGCACTCGCAAACACACAAGCATGGACCACTTGCAAATACAAAAAGCAGCGGAAGGAATTTGGCAAATAAAAACATATGTATGTGCCAGCGTGCATGCGCACTCTACACGATGGTAAAGTATGTTGGCACACATTGAAAATGCAATAAAAAAAAAACTTCTCCTCATACTAATCCGCTACAAATCAGTGGAAAAAAATCGTAAAAACCATAAAAATAGCGGCCAAGAAATACGCCCCTGGAAAGCTCAAGAATTATCATTTTGAGTAAATAAAAAATGAAGCCGCAGCTTGAAAAACACTTTATCTAGGGTATACACTCCAGATCTCATCTGGTAGCCGTATTTCACTCTGGCCATCATGTAAAAATACTTCTTGATGCAGAAGAAACCCAAAAAAAGTAATGATAAATTGCGATACTAGCAGGATGTAAAAAAATGTATTCTGGTATTAGCGCTTAAAAAACGCCGCAGTGCTCATTCGTAATTTCAGCTACATCTTGTCATGAAGTAGGCAAATTGAATTACAGCAGGAAACGTGGAAGGTGCGCACGCAAATTCGAAAACGCGCTTCATCATCAAGTTCCAACAATGAGATTTAGCGCAGCAGCTTCATAATCAAAAATGATCGGGTTTTATCAGGTCGCACGAGGCTTGGGAGGCCATAGAATTCAATAGCTAGCAACCAAGATATATAAATACTAACTCCCCTTCCGAGGACAGTTTTCAGGGATCATATCATTACTTTGACTATAAAGTAATAATAGCTACAAGCCATCAGCCTGCACAATATTCAGAATACTTACAGAATTATGGCCTTATCACTCGCTACATGCGAGTAATTGAAGTTTCTTTAACGATGTGGCTACAGTACATTGTAAATTACTGCGCGATAACAAAGTTTGTCGTCAGACGCATTAATAATTCTGTCAAGCTAATTGCGAAATTTTGCGGCTAGCGCAGATCAGCGATCGAGCTTCATTAAACTAAGTATCAGCGGCTAAACCGAGCAACTCGGTCTTCAAGCTGTATCAGCTTCATTCACATCAAGTTCTAAGGAAAATATATATATGCTTTAAAAAAAGGAATTTCATGAGGATCCCACCGCAAAGTTAGCCAAAGAATTCTTCAATAAGTACTGTAGTCGCGTGATCGCATCCTTTGCAGGCGCCGAAGGGCCTGGAATCACCATGGAACTTGACATCTTTACCAGGTAATATCATTTCCAAATTTCCCTTCAAGCACAGTTTCGCAAGCAAATCTCCTTTTGAACTCGCGGGGGGGATATAGAAGCAAAACATGTGACTGTCAGCTTTTTACACACTACACTGGAGCAAGAAAAAAAAGCTTCCCAACAGCACATCCAAAATGAAGTACCTCTACTAGCATTAAATATGACATACTGCCAGCATCAAACCCATTTCGGAAATGAGATGCTGCCATAACTGCCTAGTAATCAAATTTAATTTGGAAGCCAAGATATCTATGCCGGTATGAGCTCATGGCTTGCAATCTTATATCACGAACATATTCATCAATCCAGGCAAAGTACCAGCCGTAATGCCTCTGTGGTATATAACAAAGTCTTGTACCTGGTAGTAGAAGACACGATGCGATGCAAGGTATTGCACGCCTCTGTGCAGCAGCTCACGGCTTTCGAGTTGTGCAAAAATTTAAGTTAACATATGAAAAGCGGTCAACTGAAGGCACGGACGAAGCGCGGGCACAGCCCGGCAAACTCTAAATGTGATGATCGCTGAACAAGGCACCCCGCCTCATTGAATAATCTACGCGCGATATATCACTCGCCAGACAGTAATACGTCAAATTTAAACTGTCTCCGCACGAATCCCTTTACGATACTCCGGACGTTGGAGATAACAAACTAAGTTTCAAGTGTTTGCAATTAGAGAAGCAAGATAACTTATGTGCACCAATGACCAAATTTTTGGAAGAAAAGCTACCTTTTCCACCTACTTGTACAAAAATACTTTGTAAAGTTGCCGCCCAATGACCGCTCTTTCATAGAATTACCCGAAGTGGAACAAACTGCAGTCGCTTCATTAATAATAGCTAAAGTGTCCGCTGCTGTCGAGAATCAGTCCTGTAACTATAACGTGAGTATTCGCCCATGCTCATCACCCGACCTGTCGCTCTGTTAAATATAAAATTCTCCTTATTTATGCAGCAATAATCAGAGTAACACTGCGTGTTAGAGCCCTTAATAACGAAAATACATGCATCAGCTAACTTGCCGCCTTGCAATTACAGGTTGGTTGATTTTTGCTGCGTACCAGCCAAATCTGATCAACTGGCAATCCCTCTCGCGAACTTCGGCAGATGGTATAACCCCGTAGTAGCATAGCCAGCACGATGGCTGTCTTACCCATCAGAAAATCAAGCTTTATAACTGGATGGCAACAGAGGGCGACGCACTCCTGATATGAATCAGATTAATCCTACAGTTTAACCCCTCCATAATATATTCACCAAATTCGTTACTTAACCTGCCTTTGCTATAATTCCTCAGATTTGAAGCAAGCAACTGCATAGCAAACAAAAAGGCAAATGCGGCACCAAATAGACAAAAATTTTCAATAGGAATTACCGCCGGGTAAACGTCACTTTATATGTTCCAAAATGTTTTTTTAATGAAGCATTTCGGCAAAGAGCACTACGCTATGCTCATTCAACCATCAAGTTTATGACCCAGCTCTCTCATTTTGCTTTATGTATATCAGAGTTGCGCTAGAGCAAGGGATCTGAAAGCTTCTCGTGACTCTACTGGTAGCTTCTACAAATTTTAGCATACTTTTCAAGACTTTCGTAGTAGTATTGCTTTGCATGTCCGCAAGAATGTTTCTACCAAATAATGTGGCCTCCCATACACCTGCAAATGGCCCTCATTGTGATTCCAATGCCACTTGAAGCAGCATAATAAAATTCGGGGACTAATCAACCGAAATAAGCAGCAAACTACTTCTCAAACTTTCGGTCCACGTGCCAGCGCGCTACAAACTTCAAGCCTTGTACAGCGGCCCTAAATTTCCTTATGGGAAAATTCCCATTGAAGACCAGCTTTAACAAGAAATTTCAAGCAAGAAGCGCCACAAATCTTAAATGTAGCATCTCCCACTAGCACAAGAGGAAGCTATAAAGCTGATCTAGCTTAGGAACTCCACAAATCAAAAATCTAGCATCTACACGGGAGTCACCTATAGAGATGAGCAAACCTCAGAGCTTCACAAATCAAAAACTTAGCATCTGCACGGGACGCACCTAAAAAGCTGAGCTAAAACGCTGTTTAGCAAATGCTGTACCATTTTAAAATAATGACGTTTGATACACCGAGATCGCAGATATTATAAGGCGAGCGAATCGCTGGTGCCAAGCAAACGCTTCAGTAACAACGGCAAAATCATCCACATTAGGCAGAGGACGAAAACACAGGGAATCAAGCAAATTAAGCGATTGAGCCTCCCCTCCGTGCATAAAGAAGATAAAAAACCGACATAAATAAGCAAACTAATGCAGTTCCATCTTCTTTGGAGCAAAAAAGAGCTTCCTCTGACCTTTAACTCAAAATCGGAGAAAGAGATCAATCAAAAGTATATACAATACCAAACTATCCGCCAACAAGTCAAAACACACCAGTTCAGGTCAGCGCCTATAAAGCATGCACCAATATGGATATATAAACATACTTAACATGGAAACCCAGCAACGACACACTCAATCAGTTACCCTGCTCAACCCAATCCAATCTTAGGCCAATTTCGTTCTCAATTATGACAAAACGCACGTAATGCAAATGCAGTTTATGTTGTATATGTTTCAAGAATGAAAAGGGTTCCAAAAAAGCATTGTAGCTATTACCACTTCACTGTGTGATGTCCTCTCTTTTCATAAAATAAAGAAAGTTCAACCACACAAGTCGTGTGTTCCTAACTAGCGGGGATCATTCAAGCTAATATACAGATACAAAAACAAAAAAGACTAGAGATAAAAATTAAACCTTTCATCAGTAAAAAAAGCAGTTTTTGCATACATCACAAGCAACACTTATCCCTTTAACTAATAAGAAGTCTACCGCAGCAGCACAGCACCAGCCATTATCTTTACGATAATATATGCATATATAGTGCATATATATATACACCGGTGAAGCAGACTTTAAATACCACCACAAAAGTTAGCCTATATAATTTACACATCGCAGGAACCGTAATAAGCACTGAAACCGCAAATGGCTTTTATGCTGAGGACTCGAGTCGCAACCTCGCAAAGCATATAAACACAATAAACGTAAAATGCTGTCCTGGAAACTTCACCACTCTAAACACTAGATGGTAAACGAAAGATGCAAATCTGCAAAAAAATTCGCAGAAGATCAAACCTCTGCGCCTCTTTGAAAAAGGCCAAGATGGCACAAGGGCCACTTAAATTAAGAGTTTGTAGACATTACATAGACTTGGTACGCGCAGATTATATCCAACAAATAGATTCTAAAAGAAAATTGAGTATGGCAGCAATAAAAAAACTCTGGATAAAGCATATTTGAAATGCAAAACTTTAAAGGAACCATCTTCTCTACCGCCTCACCATGTGCCATGAAAACATTTTTTGAAAAAAGAGCGCAGAAAAAAATTTTTGCACAACAAATATTAAAAGAGGGGGGCACTTAGTAGCAGCACGAAAATTAAAGACAACCTCAATAATGGAGCAAAAAAAACCGCGCAGTAGTAAATTTCTACACACTGAGAATCATTGCTGATTATCGTTTTAAACTTATCTGCAAAAGCCATAAAGTTTCTTAAAGAGCAAAAACACTCACTTCACTGAAGATGAGAATCGCATACCACTAAAAATGTTTGACCAAAAAACGATAAAGAAGGAGTATTTTTATAAGGCAGCATTTTGTAAGCCCAGAGTACACCTCCAGAGCAAATGTACATCTAATAAAACTTCTTCAGTGCATAGCAAAATATAGAAATAAAATCAGTAGCCTAATAATATTAAAAAAATTATAGTTTGAGGGCGATATATATATAACGCCCAATATGAAATGGTACAGTTACCACAAGCTCTTTGTCATTAGCATCAACAGCGCGCGCAGACACCTAAAACAAGTTACCTCTAGAGGGGACAGGATGACTCAATTCATCATAGTGTGAGGAAAAAAAACACAAAGACACAAACAAAGACAAACACACACACAGACACAAACACACACACAGACACAAACACACACACAGACACAAACACAAACACGCACAAATACACACACAAATACACACAAACACACAAACACACACAAACACACACATAGACACACGCACATGCACGCACACGCGGAACTAAAAAAACAACGAGACACCCTCGAATGATATCACGTAGTACCTGCGATAACTGCATTAAGAAAAAAACCTCAGAAATATATATAACACACACATATATATATATATAGAGGAAGGCTTCTTCAAATCTAATTTTACTTACACAGTCAACTTCCCGGAAAAGTCACACTGTTTAAAGCACACAAAATATATATATTATTACGAACACCAAAAGGCGGCAAGAAATAGCGACAATCGTCAACATCCCAAGCCGCAGCTTTAGCGGGAGACAGATTCCGCCGCGAAAAGTCATCATAAGTGATTACTCAATGAACATTCACTTCTTTCTCTCTTTTGTACTATATCACCCCCCAAGGTAAACCTATGGATACGAAGGTATGCCCCCTGTAACATTGGAATAGTTGTTGATACTACAAAGAGCACACATAAAGTCGTGCGCTACTTTTTAGAGGGACAAAGCAAAATTACTAGTAAAATACCACCTTCAAAAAAATGCAAAAGATGAAACAGATAATTCCGATAAAACTATTAATCAGGGCAATCATTCCAGATTGCGTATCCGAAAACAAACTGAGCTGCAAAAAGAATTTACATTTCAAATTTTGGATTGCGGAGGAGGACCATACTTACTAGATGAAAATTCATTGCCGTACCACCAATTGTCTATCAATGAAAAATAAAACACACAAAGTAAAATAACGAGTAGTAAGTATCCTCCATCACAGACTAGGGGACCGGGGGGGATAAGGGGTTTACACGAGGAAAAACTGCCATTATGGAAGATTCTTAGCAGGAGTACGCAAAATATATAGATATATTATATATAAATGCAAATTTACATATATACACACACACACACACACACACACACACACGTGTGTACACAAGGGTATATACATGTAGAGAGATATGCACAGATACACACACACACACACACATATTTCTTCCCAAAAAAAAGACTTCATCTTACGTTAAAACCTCTATAATTAATTTTAAAAAATGCTGAAATCATCCAATAAAGCGCAATATTCACGTCAACTCGAAGAACACACAACAATAGACAACGGAAGCAGCTAGTGCCTACATTAAACTGCAAAATATCTTCAATGTAAACGCTAAATCATGCAGCAACAAAATAACTAAAACAAGCAGAAAATTCACCCAAATATCAATCGTTCAAAATAATTAGGAAACGCAAAAAAACTTTGCCAAATCGTTAATTACATAGGATTCTACAGCAACTGCTTGCAATATGAAGCTGCCACCATAGTTAAACGCTTTGCAGCCTTTTACTGAATTATTTTCCTAAAATAAGCAGATAACCGCATGGTAACGAACACACCAGTGTAACGATGATCCTTAAAAAATCACGCAATTAGACCTCCAAGGAGATATTCCCGTCGACGGTAACAAATTACCAATGGGAATTGCTGTGTGTGTGTGTGTATGAATTATTAGCGTGTTGGTGTGTGAATGATTAGTGTGTTGGTATATGTTGATGTGTGTTGGTGTGTGTGGTTGCGATTACTGTGGGCGTCTTAGCTAGCCCAATGATACTTTAAGGTGCATGCATTGTTAGCGCTAACACACAGGTGGATATACGGCATTGACTATAGATGCTACTTCGCATATTGCATAGGATGAGATGATGGATGAAGACTTGAAAAAATGAAAAAATTGGTGCATACTTGGGTCTCTAATGCACAAAAATACGTGTTTGTGTGCAAATTCGCGCTATTCATTGGGCATCTTCTTATCCAGTTTTTACAGCACAATTCGCACGCAGAACGGCATAAAAAATACTAGAATTTCAAGCTGTTAAGACTATGATAAACCAGTCTTTTTCAAGATATTCATACTGAAATATATAAAAAAGCCTCTGCAGATTACGTGCATAGAGATCAACCTGCTATAATAAATATGAGGAGAGAATTCTAAACTTCTTCTTAGTAGAAAAACTAGCAGAGAAGTGCACTGCAAAAATTTTTGGTGAAATGTTATGAAAAAGGCAAGCAAAGGGTGAAGAGGAAGAAAATATATATTTAGAGGTAAGACAAGTGGATATCAAATTATTAGAAGGAAATTGCGAAAAGCACATACAAAAACATCCAATAGAAGGAAAATGCGAAAATTACACATAAAACCCTTCAAATACAAGGGAAATTGCGAAACGCACACACACAAACATCCAAGGCAATTCCGAGAGCAGATACTATCAGGATTTTTACCAAGCTCCGCTTTCTAAACCCCTCTATCTTCTACAATATAAATTCAGCAAAAAAAACATCTTCACATCACCAAGTGTAATATTTCACGATTTTGGCATATCTTCAATTAAACAACACACACTCTGCAGACTACAAAAAAAACATAGCGAACACAACACACGCAGAATTCAAAGTATACAGGAGCCCTGGGGAGCTTCAGACGTACAAACATCAAAAAAAAAGAGGATTCAGCCATTCTTGCAGTTAATCCGGGAAAACGCTATCACGCACACACACACATTGCCTCAGTAAGTAAAAGGAGATGATAACATCTTCAGAGGAAAAAAGTGGGGGGGAGGTGAAAATACAGTAAACTTTTAAACATTGTGCTTGTGTGCGTGTGCGCGTATCGTTACGTGTGTGTGTACCTTTACTTGTGTCTGTACCTAGCCTACGCGTGCGCATACCCACCTTACGTGTGTGCGTATGTTCCTGTCGCTAAACCCAAAGAACGAAGGAATACCATTCAGTAAGAAAATAGTCAAGGGAAAGTAAGAAACATGAAAAAGCATAAATTAGGTTTCAGAGCAAATGAGAAGCTACGTGCCAAAGAATTATTAAAATCTACCCACACACACGAACACACATGGCATTAATATCGTAACGGAGCGAAGCAGCAGGATGTATGTATGTGTATTGTTTCAATAGAAGAAAAACTGCTTCTGTTTCAAAGGTATGAAAATTCAGCATCACAAAGGAAGAACTTCAGGAAAAAAATCAGCTGTGAAAAATTTTGCCCTTGTGAAGCAAGTCTTAAACCTCAATATAAAGTTACACACACACCCCATCCTATGCACACACATTCCATCCTACGCACGCACACGCCATCCTGCACACACACATAACCACTTCCACGCTCACAAAGCGACCGGCACTAAACTACGCACACATCGATATCTACTCAAGCATAACTCCCAATAACCCACGATATACAAACGCATAAAAGAGTGTAATTAAAATTTTCGAGTGTAAAATCACACGCACACACACAAGCCTTTTTTTATAGCTTATGGTGCTCCATTCCTCCAAGCCTTCAGTACATGCTATAGAAACGACAAAATCATCATATTTTGCCACATTTTAAAAAGAGAAAATCTTCAAGAAAACCTACGTCCTCAAGACAGACATACTTTTTGGTGCAAAAAAACCATCCACTGCTGATGCAAGATAACAAAATTCTGCAGAACTTACTCCTCGTTTATACGTAAATTTATGTACAAGAGGCAGAAGTTATTTCCTAATACACATTGAAAAAAGCATCAATCTGAAGATGCAATCACTACGCTGCACAGCTAGCTCAAGAAAGGCATCTTTTGCTGAAGAGCAACACACCAACTTCTGCAGGTAATGCGTGCATGCGAGAGGATTTTGAAGGAAAAAACAAAAAATAAGCAGTTGAGATGGGAAATCAGGTATGTGCATACTCACACATACACACACACACACACACACACACACACAAGATGAGGAGGGAAGCGTACGTGTGTATAAAATGTGTGTTCTCCAGAAGAATTGGGATTTCTAGGCATGCGTGCAAGATATATATATATATGGAAAAGAGTATACTCACACCGAAGCGTAGATGTATATACATCGTGAGTTATATATAGGGATATCTAGAGATATATCAAAAAAATATACACTTGTATAAACAGATATAGCTATATACACACAGAGACACAAAGACGCCAAGTGAAAAGTGCTGAACCCAACAGTCCAGCTATTTATAGCCAGTAACAGCAAAAAAACCACAAATGTCCTGATAGGGGGTAACACACACTAAAATGTACCTCTTTCAGCGCAATCTACCTTGAAGAACACACACAAAGCACCCTCTACTTTGAAATAAAAATCGCAAATTCCCAGAAAACCCCAGAAATCATGAAAAGACCTTCACAAAATCATAAAAATATTAAAAAAAAATTTATTCTGCCTCATGAAGAAGCACTAAATGATTATAAAAAATGCTCCCATAAAGCTGCTATATTTATATATATAAAATATACTCTGTCGTTCGCTCTAAACTCAACTTAGAATAACCTATACCTACACCACAAGCTGCTCAAAATACACACTATACATCAACATCAAATAGCAGAGAGCACCTGAATTAATAAATACATACAATCATACAACAAACAAAATTTAGCAGGAAAGAAACCGCCAAAACACATCAAAAGCCAGCTAGAAATTCCATTAGACAAATAATGATAGTTCATACGCAATATGGAATGTGTGTGTGTGTGTGTGTGTTTGTTTGTTTGTGATAAGCTTGTTTGTGCACAATATTTTCACCTAGTTTGGGTTTGCAAGCCGTGGGGATTTTTCCCAATGAAGGACTTGAAAAAAAAATTCATACACACACACACACACACAAACACACGTATACTGTTTGCTTCCATTCGCTTCATGCCGCAAATCTCGAAATAGCCATGAGAAAAGCATACATCAACATTCTTAAACTTTTTTACCGTTGGCTTTTCAATCTTAAAGCTTGCCAAACATCAGCTTCAAAAGTCTACGTGTGTGTGTGCGTGTGTGAGAATCTTGTGAGACAAAAAATCATGCAGAATTGACAAAATAGAGCTGCCTGTAGTGCAAACGGTAGCCTAGTAGATTGAGAAGATGTCAAATCGCTTATGAAACACACACTCTATTGAAGAACTATATTATATACAAAGAGCGAGTCGGTAGTATTTTAACAAGCATATACAGGAGATATCCTATATAGTCTTACTACAAAAGAGTAAGCGTCAAGCATCAATTCTGTGTGTGTTTTCGAAATCAATGTAAACAATAACCTCTCCATTATGTGTGTGCTCTGCTGAATCAATAACGATATTCTTTCTATATATAACATCAATAACAACTACATCTATTCCAACACACAGTCTTCAAGATTATCTCAAAAGCTTTAAACCTTTCTCTCCATCATATGGTTGAAATAACATCAAAATTTCCTCCTTTGACTATATAAATCTGCACTTTTTCCAGCTTCTTGAAATTTGTATGCTTTCAGAAAACAAAGATAATCGATAGAGTCATCACAGGGTAAAACGCAGCTAGTCAGCGTTATATACAGCTAATTTTCTTTGCACAGTAGTGGATATACTTCCTCCTTGTTCTTCTCCCTTCTTTCTCAAAGAAATTATCATCCTATTTTATCGCTTTAAGAAGGAAGAAAAAAAGCTCCAAAAGTCACTACAGAAAATGCAGAAACACACCGGATATAGAGCTGGAAGGCAGGTAATTCCGCTTCTTTTGATGCAATCAGAAGCTAGGAATGTGTGTACGAAAAATTAATTTAGAGGATGAAGCAGTAAACAAGAGAAATCCAAGAGAAAAAATTAGATCCTCAAGGAGAGATATATTTAGCTAGATAATGATGCGCGCTATATCTATCGCCCGAGATAGCCAGAGGTAGCTAAATTTATTAAAAAGCCAACCTGAAAGCTTCTTGTCACTAAAGAAGTAAAATAAACTCGCAATTTCCCTCTATTAGACTGAATTCCTGGTATTTTCCCCCTCATTTCGATGTTTTTCCTTGTTCTTTTCACGCTTCCTCCCTCTTGATTTTATGCAGGCCTACAGCGGGGGGGGGGGTTCTTCTGCTCTCCAAATAGCGCCACTTCCTCTAGTCTTCATCCTAGTAGTCTTTAAACTAGCAGTATTTGAAGAAAGAGCTACTCAAAGAAGTTGAAAAAAAAAAATATACATCTACAGAAGCTGAATATATATATACACACATGTATGTATGTTTGTGTGTGTGTGTGTGTGTATAAAGCTCTCCCTTTCTTTCTCTCTAGTAGGCAGCGGCGAGAAAATAGCCGAGTAAAGACAAGATATTAGATTTTCGATAAGATTCAGCATCGCATCGTTGGAAAGAATAGCAACTACACTAAATCCTTGATGAGAAAGTTACTGGTGAAAGGATTAGGAGCTCACAATCTTCATAAATCCACACACTTCAGCTCGTTAAACCTATAAAAAACACCATTTTCCAGCGTAAAACGCTTCAGCCTGTAGGTAGAGAGCAGAGGGAAGACCCCCAAAACACATAAAAATTTCTTCCAAACTTTGCCCCTAAAAAAAATTTTCCAGTCCAGCATTCTAGCCGGCGTTACAGGCAAACTAGATTTATTCATGTCACACATACAAGTTTCTTCTTATCCAAGGATTGAGGGTCACTCACTCAGGGTCCACCAGAAAGATTGAGGGTTGTTCAGTTCATACACACGCACACATAGGTGGAGGGATACTAAGTCTCGAGGTTGAGCGTTAGATTCACTCACTCCACCCTCACTCCACATTCAAACCCTTAACCCCATGCTCCCTCCACACACACCCTCCGGTCTATCCACACTCATAAGTGTAATCACTCTCCCTTCTTCCCCGAACTTCCTTGATAATTTTCAATCATCAGCATCAGCCCACGAACTGCATCATCTAAAGACATATTTCCCACCTCATTTTTATAAACTTCGGCACCTTCCCATGAATTTTGTGAAATCATCGGAAAATCACAGCTTCGACTTCGAAGAAGAGAGTTGTTGCTCGCATCACTCTCTCTGATAATATCACAAGCTTGTTCAAAACTTCTAGTTCCTCTCATTTTTAGAGCTTCTTCGGAGAGAAGATCTTCCGATTCTTCAACAGAAACTCCACTTTCCATGCGATCAAAAGCTTCGCTGGTGGACAGAATTCGAAGATTCTTCATCACTTTCCAGTTTTCTGCAGAATTTGAGTTGCAATTGCTCTTCATTTGAAGATTTAAGTGCTTCTGCTGAGTTTCTTGTGTAGTTAAAACATCAAAACCGACCGAGGAAGAGGAGGAAGTTCGTTTAGGATGATATAAAGTATGAAATGAAGGTTGTAGAAACTCTCCACTTCTCATTGTATCACCTCTAGCTAGCGTGCTGTTGTCACTTTCTGTGTGGAAAGAAGAAGGTTGAAGAAACTCTCCACTTCCCATTGTATCACCTCTACCAAGTGTGTTGCTACTTTGAGGATCCAATCCTTCCATGCAAAAGAGAGACTTCAAATCAGTCGATTCAAAAGATGGGAAAATGAAAGGAGGTGATGGAGTATTAGCAATGGGAGCAGCTCCTATTGGCTCCACCCACCTCCTAGCATCAGCTGCTGGAAAAAAACTGAAATTTTGAGGTATTGAGCTGATGGGCTGCACACTGGGAGATGGCATTAGTTTGGGAGAAATCTTCAAAGTAGAGCCAGTAGGGCGATAGCTTTCACTGAGTAGAGAGGGTGTGCGCAACATCAGATCTTGAGCAAGCTGATAAGCTGCTCGCAGCCTTAGGGATTCATCTTCAGGAAGGAAGGGAGGATTTGGTGAGTTTTGGTTCGGTAAGAGGGGTGAAGTTTGGAGAGTCTCGTGTCTTACAAGCTCTTCATTGGTTTTAGGGAAAAAATCTCGGTGAGATGCTTCGCTGAAGGGACAAGAAAAATTAGGAAGAGAAAGAGATGTTAAAAGGATGGGGTGTGTGTGATGATATAAATAAAAAAGAGAGAGAGGTTTGGTGTGCGAGTTTGGAGAGTGAAATGGAAGAAAGAGAGGATGTAAAAGAAGAGGGGCACAATCAAACTTTCAAGAGGAAACTACTGCAAAAAATAGGATTTTTCAGAGAATCATCATCAAAGCAATCAAAGTGATGCAAACTTCATCGCATACAAAGCATTGCGAAACTTCATAGATGACAGGATTAGGTTATTTAGCAAAAACTCATGGCTATCAAATTTCAGAGAAAAAAACCCACATTTAAGAGGAAGTAATAAAAAATGCTAGTCAGAAACTGTCAATATAGTAACACACAAGCCTGATGCATCGAGAAATCATCGAAGCAACTTCAAGCTGAAAAAATGAAGATTTTATCAAAAAAGCACCATCGCGATCATCCCACACACACTTACGGTGAAAGGGTAAGCTCCGAAAACAACAGCTGCAGCTCCTTCTCCAGGTTCGACATATTGGTGCCTATTCAAAACGTAAAAACTTCATTTTCCCAAGAAACCTCCAAGATTGATTTCATGAAACGAATTTCTCACACAAACATACATACAAATGATAGCGCTAGCTCCCCTCATCCTCAACGCCTCAAACTACATACACCACCTAACCAGTGAATTAAACAATATCGAAAAGTAAGGAACTGAGAAATCACTCAAATTCACTCAAAAAACACAAAAGCTACCTGCCGGTGGCTGCCACTTTATACTAGCCATTCCTGCTGTATCAGAAGGAGCACTAATAAGCTCTTCTCCCAGCATAGTTTCCGCAGAACCAGCAGTGGTGATTGAAGCCTTTTTGGCACCCTTCTTCTTGCCTTTACGGTTTTTGCTCGATCGAAATTTGTTCTTCGTATCGACATCGTTTGATGAGAAAGCAAAGGTTTCAGAACTCATCACACTGAGGGGAAAGAAGAGGAAAAAAAGATTAAAAACGAAGTTCACAAAGTAAGAAAACAGCGAAAATATGAGAATTAACACAAAAGAGCGAGGAAATTATGTCTATATATTTCCACTAGAATAAACCCCCACCATACACTGTGCCTCACATGAAGCTGCAGGTGTCGATTAGAAAATATAAAATCTGAAAATCTGCCCTGCAGTGTGTGTACATACACCCACTTTGCCTTTTGCTTGAAGAAATTTCGATTTTTTTGACGTTTTTCACACTTGCAAGAGAGTTCATAAAGAAAAAGCAGGAATCTAAGAGGTTAGCGACTGTGTGTGTGAGTTACAAGGTGTAAAATAGGGTAAGGCTTTTAAGATGAAGCTTATACACAGTAATTCTGTAGCAAATGCAGTGGAAACAGGCATTTTATCTCGCATATATACCATCTACCACTGCTCTCATCAGGTGTATCACCCACCAATCACACACTAAACTCCTGGCACAAGCTGCAGATCAGGTGTGTGTGCGTGCAGAAAAAAACAAACACTGCAGCACATAAAATACTTTTAGTTCACCTCTGCCTCAGCTCTAGCTCTCCATGCGCATGACGGCAATAAATTCCACCTTTGCAGTTTCCAGCCTTCCAGTTTCTGCACACAGTGGTCTTCCACACATCAGGGGTACTCATAAGCTCCTTTTCTCCATGAGCAAAATTGCAGTTTTCCTTTGAGCACATTCCCTACAAGGCAGGCAAAATTCGGAGCAAAAAACATCAGAAGATATAATCTATTTGGAGGTAAATTCTACAAGAGGCTACAACAGCACGCACTGCTTGATTTGAAGATACTAATAAAATCATAGAGGTGGATTTTATAAGCATAAAACGTCACAACTTGTGTGTGCGAAAAAGTAATTCCACGGAAATTCGTCCTTTTCAGCAAAACTAAGGCGAAAACTTAAGGGATTTAACACCATTAGGCTTGAAAACGTAAACTACATCCAACACACACATGGCATAAATCTTCAAAGTCCTCCAAATTATCGCTAAAAGTGACGGAAGCCGATTCTTTATCAAAGAGACATTAGATGCAAAAGAACTCCAAAACTTCGCTATCAAGCGATGGAAATTGTTTCTTAAAGGGAGCTTAGACGCACTCACACATACACGAATTTCGCTCGGTCTATTCTAAATTAAAAAAAACCACTCACCCTCTGCCAATACTTGCACATTGTTGTCTTCCTTAAAACATATTTTCTAGAGCGTTCACTACTTAAAATCTGCCCGATTTTCTCCCCAGTAGACACCAACCGCCGATATTTTTCGGCAGTTTCTCTGCAATAATAAAAGTATCACAGAATGGCTCATTATCCCATTCTTTCAGGGTTATCTACATGCTAAAAAAGCTATTTCGCTGATTTGTGTGTGAAGATTATCAAATTACACACACGATGCATCACAAATGAGCACGGCGCACATGTTTCTTTGCAAACATCGCAGCAAGTGTGAGTTTTCTACTTCATCGAAAATATATCATCCAGAAAAACTTCCAAAGTAGGCATAGCGGTAAAACATAGTGGAAAAAACCGATTAATTGGGAGGAATTTGATATATTCTGCCACAAAATTCAGCAAAAAACACTTTTTTTTTAAATTGAAAGCAAAAAAAAACATTAAACAAAGAAGAAGAAAAGATCAAAGTGTTCACAAAGTTAAATCTAATGGTTGCTGGAATATGCAAAAAACAAAGCAAAAGGAAATGAAATAGGAGCAGCAAAGTTAAATGCAAGAATTTTTCATAATAATTCTCCTACACATTGGCTCTACATTTTTTTAATTTAAAAAAGATAACCAAACCTGTAATACACTGAATTCTCATCCAACAAGGCCTGAGAGGCATAAAGATGATGTCCAGAATCTCCAGATATTCCAGCGATAACATTCGGAGCATGGACTCTCTCTATAAGAAAACAAGGAGAGAAAATCTCAAATTCACAAAATCGCACACACGCTTTAGATGAGAATTCCACGTATAAAATCAGCCGCTTGCATGTATCGAATCTTCAGGAAGAAGCAGAAATTTCACTTTAAATCTCAAACAGAGAGATGTTCAAAGATCATACGTTTGAAACACAGATGCTGCGTATATTACCAAATTACAGGATTTCTAGCGTGCACACACACTGAATCAAACTGAAAAAAAAATACACATAAACACACTTTCCAAAAAAAAACATACACACATAAACGACAAGTTTTATCCAAAGAATTTCATCCAAATTTACAAAAATACCCACTTATATAATTTAAACAGCGTGAGACCTGATTCAATCTTCCCATTCTAATTACTTCAATTTTAAACGATGAAACAACTAAATCTCACCGTTTAAACACCAAAAAAACTTTTTTTCGCACAAACACACGTAGATGGAAAATGTAGCACAAATTACTCACCTGTATGCTGCCTGCTATTACTATGCAATACAGCGTTCATTAAGAAATCTTCCGCAGTTTCAGCCTCTCTTTGATTGAAACGAAGACAAGGAGGAAGCACTGCGCCTTGGGAATGCGATACCGGCTTGAAATTTCGTTGCTCCTCTGCATTCTCCAGCAAAAAATGCTGACCTCCAGGAGCTCTCAATAAGTTCATTTTCGCAAGCAAATTAGCAGAAAAAACCCCAACTTTGCTTGCATCAGTTAAGCAACTAGAATCTTGTAAAGAATTTCCTTCCATTGATGTTTTTTCCAGCGTAAATTCCCCTTTTTTCAATGTAAATTTTCCGGGAAAAAATCCAACGAAATTTCTTCTTTTTCCCATGAAATTTTCCCTTTTCTGAATGAAACTTTCCCTTTTTTCAATGAAAATTCCTCCAGAAAAAACCCTTGATTATATGAAATAATTGTAGCGCAAAGGCAGCATGCAAATCTCGGTAAAGCTTGTTAATCAAACAGCATAAACGGGGGAAAACACGCAAAAATATTCCAAAAAAAGCTATTAGAAGCTCGTAATCCTAAAGATACAACCTAAACCCTAAAGATATAATCCAAGCGTAAAATAATTCAATTAGACTTTCATAGTGATGAGAGTACCAACCAAAAGATGAAACAAGAGAGTATGCATACACGAAATCCGCTAATGCGCAGCTTCAAGTCTGAAATAACTCAAAGCACATACTATGCGCCAACCGGAAAATCTACTTGGGGGTAAAAATATACTCAAGAGCTGATTTATGTCTTATCACTTCCAGTAGGGTATTCTAGTTCTGCACATATTCACTTTAGGAAGCTTCAACTTGCTTACACAAGGTACCGCAAAATTCTGAGGATCAAAACTTCTAGCCGAATTCAGGGAATGCAGCAAGCTTGAAGCAAGCTAAAGCTCTGTTTCATGAAAGAACAGCGAGAATTAGTACCGCAGCAAAGCTGCATCAACGCCAAATAAATCATAAACCAGGTATACAGCAATCAGAAAAGCAGGCTAACAGGTGGCAATAGCATAAAAGCTCATTCCGAAGGTGTAGTTCACGAAGACATAAAATTCTAAATGGCCTACAAAAAGCGAAACAGCCGGGTGATCAATGACGCCAAGGCCCGCCCTTTGATCATAATTTAGGTAAAACGCAAAAGACAGAACAAACAAAAACTAGATGTTAAAGCATAAATCTTCTAAATTACGCATGTATATCTCCCCACATCTCAATAGTTGCAGGAAAAAAAAAACACAAATTCACGGGTGTAACCATCCCTGGACTTATTGAAAAAACCATGTAAAATTCCTTGGTATGCACAATCACGCATATATATATCCAAGGTATAGGGTTACGCTACCAGATAGTGGCTACAGAGCGCAAGAGGAAGGAAAGTTCAGCCGCTCTCTGTACCATGACTCCTTTAGGCAACAAAAAATAGCTAAAAGCAAAGTCAACTTCCAGCGCCTGCTATGTAGATGTTACGCCATCAAACAAATTTTACATGAAACAACACGTTCATCGCGACGCATCCCCCAAAAGAGGCAAAAATAACCTCAAATTTAGTTTAAAGCTGCAGCAATTGCAAAATTCAGCAATCGCATAGGCAAACGGGTACATTGGGCGCGGGAGCCTGGTTTCCTGCAATTGTTGCTTATAGAACAACACCCACGCTCATGCTCTTACACACACATATGCGCGCGTGGCTGCCTTGTTACCTGTAATTTTGCTGCTTAAATATCAAATTCAACATTAAAAACCCCCGCTCGTGCTATTAGTCACACACATGAAGGCGTGGTTTACTTCATTTTTCTTTCTCCCATTAGGAGCAAGAGAGATGACATAGAAAAAGGCCTGCATTCAGTGCATAGGATACGTAGCGAAGTGCGGGAAGTGCTGCGGTCGTAAGCTGCAATGCCTGGTTCCACGCTTTCCACTAGAATGCCGCGTAGGGCTGACAATTGTTCGCAGAGGTGACCATGGTGGAAGGAGAGCCCAGGAAACACAGGAGCGGTGTGCGGGGAACAGCCGCAGAAGCCAGACAGAGTTTGTAAAAAAATGGAGAATATATATAAGCGATGTCTGACCTCATCTAGCCGGAAAACATTAGACGGACTGACTACACGCTGCGAAGCCAGTGTTGCAAGTCTTTGTTTGCTGTGCGCTTCACGGAAAGAGCATGAACCATATTTGCTAATGAAACTGTAAGGCGAGTGTAAGGTGAATGGAAGGCCGAGTGGTTGGCGGAGCAGAATGAATAATGTGATTTATCACTGCTAACTGATACTATCAATTGAAAACAAATATATATATTTAATGAATACATTAAGCATATGTATAGGCTTGTGTTGCTTCATCTAGGGAGCAAATAATAGGCACTTTCTGGAAAGAACATATTTACCACAAGCCTGGTCACTTCAAAAGTAAAAGTACACTCACATGCACTCGTTAGAACAACTTCGTTCTACATCTGGGAGGTGCGAATAACACTGGATTCACATCCAGGATGATTTATACGCGTGGATATGGCAAGAAAACTTGAATGCTGGAAGTACCAAACCTTAGGACTGCAACTCTCTAGAAACCAAAAGCTCATAGGAGAAGATGCATGATTGTAGGGTCAGCAATATCCCATGCAGTACAGGTTATCTTGTCGTATTGCCTTTATTTTCATGTTTTTTTGGGTCAATAGTGTGACGGCACTATTACTGACTGGCAGCTCTTGTATTGTTGGGCACAAGGCATAAACGTAGCGCCGTTTTGTGTCACCAAAGCTAAAGCACTGCGAGTCACTTTTCCCATTACCTTCATAAATAGCTTTAGCATAGTTCAACGCCTTATTACTTGCTTCTACTCTCCCTTGTGTTTACTCCCCTACACTGGAAATATTCCTATGCAGTTCTCTCTTCCAAGCTAGTCCCAAACTTGTGCATATATTTTCTTCCCTAGCATAGAGTTCTCCAAATTTTAAAGTGTAATGAAAATAAGGTCACCCGTTTCACGAGCCATATAGCTGCCTTAATCCAAGGAACCTGGGAATATTTTTGAGGCGGAGATTGCATAGCGCCACATATACCGTGGTGAACCTATCAGTAACTTTATGGCTTGCCTCGTTCTAGTTTTATTAATTCTATAAAAATTGATGATAAGACCTTAAGAGTCTTCTCCTTCCTAGAAGTATTATTTTCCTGGACTTAGATAAGAACACTAGATATATATCATCTAGTCTAGCAGAGCAGTGAAACATAGCGGCTTGAAGGGTGAATATAAAGACCTGCTGCTGCTGCTGCTCCAGTGAAGCTAAAAGCAAAGCCATTGCCTGGTCGTTTATAACATCGAATCGCAGATGTAAGGGGCTTGTTAATTTATCACCCCAGCCCAGCGGTAACATTATGCAATGCTTCTTTTCAATTTGTTACTCCAGCTGCAACTGAGCAGAAAATGTAGTTACTAAAAGAAGAACTGTTGCACATACTGAGGGTACGATGCGGCTAATGTTATGCATACACTAACTCAATTAAATGTATGCTACTCACCATATCTGTTTCATTCACGATTACATGAAGCTACAGGCCGGTAAGTGCTCTACTCCGAGAGCTTCCAGGACTCACCAATCTGTATTATAATTGCTTAGTACTCAAGTTAAAAGCATAGCACAGGATTCAGGACTTAAATCAAAAGTAGCTGTGCATTCCTCATACATAAGTATAGATTCGAATGGTGCATGTGCAGCTATAAGAGGTTGTAAAATTAAAAACATAATACGGGAGTTGCGTGCTCCAAAATTTACTTTGCTTTTTTTGGAGTGTAAAGTGAGGCTTATTCCGAAGGATAGGGCTTCACTTAATAATCTGGTCTAACCCAAAGTTACATAGAAAAAGTGGTCATTCAATACGCATCGAAAACTTGTAAGCTTCAGGGGATATCACGGTCAGTAATGCTCCTTACGGGCTAAGTAAAGGTATGCTATAACTAGCCTCTCGCACATTTAGGCCTGGTTCAAACATTGAAAAAATGCCCGATCTCGCAAACTTGTGCTGTCTGACTTCCTGGGTGTTTTTCCTTAATTATCTAGCCTGTGTACAATGAATACTATTGTGTTTAACGGTTTACTTAAATCTCTGTAGCCCTTGGAAGGATGGATAACCGGGGCATGAATTCACTTGATTTGCTTAGAATGGTCTTACACAGCTTTTCCCCCTTTCCTTCGGTGAAAAACTGGGTACCTCACACGCATTCATACCATTTTTCCTAGAATATCATAAATTAGATGAGGAGTAGATACTCAGTTTACATCGCAGTTAGTAGTTCAGCTGATTTTTAGAAAGCCGCAGGATTTTAAGATACTTGTAAGTGCTTCAGCATAGACTTCACCCATTTAGCGCAACTAAGACATTATTGATTATGAAGCATAAGTAATATAATTTTGCCCAGAGTTGTCTACTCAAGGTTAAAATTACAATTCAAGCCTAAAGTTCTCCAGCATAGAAGGTTGCCATACCATGTCATACCTGGGTATCTGACATCTCATATAACGCTCAAAGTGCTCAGCGGTTGTATAGAGAATCAGCAATCTCAAAATTTATGCGTAAATATACAAAGTGCTTCCCGTTGAAGTATTACATTATGAGACTCTCAGATGAGTTCACAAAATTTGCTGATGCATTTCGGCAGAACCTTTGCACTTCAAAGAAGCGTTTTCCGTTGAGAGAGGCTGTTCACCCGGCCTCCCACGCTTAGTAATGCTGTAAATTGTGGAAGCATACTGATCATCAAAGTGACATATTCAAGCCAATTGAAACTGAGTTGTACTGGATTGTCAGCGTGCCCAAGTGAAGTGAGTTTTAGGGCCCTGAGCATATACAAGAGTAGTGTAGCAAGAGGTAAGGTCCACCTTTCGTGAGGAGTAGGGAAGCAAGCTACAACGTCCACCTTCTGAGGAATAGAGTAGCAAGATGTAACGTCCACCTTTTATAAGGAATAGGGAGGTAAGCTATAAGGTCTACCTTTTGAGGAATAGTGTAAGAACATGTAAAGTCCAGCTTTTTGTGAAAAATATACATCAGTTCATCCGTAGTAGCTTGCAATCTACGTATATGATAGCATAATGCCTCAGTATACCGTACTTACTTGCCGCTCGGATGCTCCCCATGCCTTGGAGGGCAAATGAGTTGAGGGTAGTATGGAAGCATGGCGGCGTAACAGCCTCTTGTGGTCCACCACCACAAGCGCATGCCTGACATGCAATTGCGGGCCCCACTTGAAACATAGTGAATGATTACGATAATATGACATCATTCCTTCTTGTTAGTCACGTCAGCCCTGTAGCTGGGGGTTTTAGTAGCTGACTTTTGCCGGATAACTTATAGGGGTAGGAATCACTTACTCAGTACGAGTAGTTCTATTATTTATCGTGTATTTTTCAATGGATTGTGATAGTGGACACAACCATGGAGGGGGGGCGGCCATAGAACATGGTCATTCCACAGGTCATGGCGCCCATGACATGGGGGATTCCCATCATTGCCATCACGACCATGCTTTTGGCACTGGAGAGAATGCTTTTGTTCTGCCGTTTAATTATCTTTTTCGAGAGATAACAGTGGAAAACAGAGGTTTTTATGTCTTCATCTTGTTTACTACTTTCTTTCTGGCATTGCTAAACAAATTTTTAAAGCGCGTTAGAGCGCGTGCAGCGTCCAAGTGGAATTATGAGCTTTTGAAAGACCCAAAATATGTCAGGATGAGCTTAATGCATACCTCGAAGAGTAAAACACAACTTTCTACGGGAGGTTCCTGTGATACTGAATTTATATCACAGGGCTATTCCTACCGAAAGCCTTTTTGTGATGCCGTGGATAAACAATTTTTGAGGAATGATATAGCTATGCAGAATGAACGGGTTAGCATTCCCACAGGTTGTGAGCCAGACGTGAATACGGGCAGAGCGACGGTGTCGAACTCGTTGTATGAAGAAGGCTTAAGCGATGATGCTTTATCTGCTGGTGACAAAGAAAGTCTATCAAAAGTTGAAGGGAAATGTAATACCGACAAAACTCTCGAGAATGGAGATGTGAAACCCAGAATAGGGATAAGTGAACCTTCGAATAACATTGCTTGCAAAAGCACTAGTCGGTTTGCCAGCCTGTTATACATTAAAAGCCCACTGATATATGAAGCCAGTTGGACAGTATTTCTTTGTAGTTTCTTTAGCTTAACTATTGATTACGGATTGATGCTGGTTGCAATGACGTTTGACTATGGAATCTTCATTTGTATAATCCTGGGGTTTGCAGTTGGCCAGTTAATGTAGCTTTTTCTGAATGCCTGGCTTAGCATTTGGAATAAGCTCAGTTCTTTATATCTTGTTGCTTTTATTCATTTTTTGAGGTTTGAAAGCATTTAAATTTTGAGATAGCACCTACCGCTGAGAATTAAATTTTGTTATTCCCCTTCGTTGCTTTGCATGGTTTCCCACCAGGCTGAATGCGCCCATTCAGCTTGTTTATTTTGGGCGGGAAGAATATTTTTGGCAATCGTTGAGACTTATTGGCTGGTTGTTTATAACAAAATAAAAGTAATGTATGCTGCATGTTTCTGTTTATAGCATAACTTGAGTTTTTTCGAAATGTTCTTTCCTGAGCATGAGAGGACTAGACGTATAGCTTTAGGATACCGATAGGAGTCAATTACTTGTTTAAGCGCATTGAAATAAAATTTTAAGAATCTGATGCATGATTTTCTCCTAGTTCTTATCGCATTATGATCCTAAAACTACTTGTTAAGTGAGCTTTTTCTGGGGCTATGGAATTCTCTTTGTACTTTGCTGCTAATTTTTCGGCTTTGTTATAAGGAAGCCTGCTTTTTTTTTGTTTAGAGCCAAAAAATGGCTTAAAAATATCTTTTATGCCTGATAGCTAATGTCATGCAAGAATATTTCTACCTCTGTTTTGCCGCTGCTTCCATTCGAGCCCTAGTTTGCGCTGTTTTGTGTATGTTTGATTTGTGCTCCTTTCGCTAAGACGAAACCCAGTCAGCTTAAATTTAAAATTAGCATTATTCAATATGCTAGATCGTTTGAAAGATATCTTCGTTATCTTAATGAGCGAAATCTTTTTCGGGTAAAATTTCGACATCGCAGTCAGTGTTTATAGCCACTTTGGTGGATTTCTTTTGTAGCTTGGAGCTACGGTGAAGGCCGCCTCTAGCCACCCCACATTAGTGTAAGCTGGAAATAATTTACTGTAGACAATCTTTTGCTTATTCTTATTTATTTAGTCAAGTTGACATAGATGGCCTATTGCTTGTTCTTATCTTTCTGGGCAAAATTACACATCATGAAATGCTCAGGCTTTTGCTTATTCTAATTTTATGTGAAAGTTAAGGTTTCTTGGAGAGAGCGCTGCAGTTTCCGTATAGGAGCGTTTTTCTTCCTTCTCAGTCATTAATGATATTGGGGCAATTACCTTGTGTTTTTGCTTAGCCTCGTCCAGCGTGGTAGTTGGGAGATAATAGCTGTATTTTAGATCCCCTAATGTGTAACAGTAGATTTTAGCCAAAAACTTTTATTTTTTCATTGATGCTCATTCCTAGCACCCACATGCATTGGCAATCTGGTTATCTTCGACTGCTTTTTTTGGGTTGTCGGAGCGTTGAAGTGTCTTGCTCTGTTCTTTACTTTGGCTAAAGTAAGTTTGGCATTACCTCTGGCTATGCATGATATATTGGCTGCTTAGCAATTTATGGAGTTAAGACCATTTGGTTGAAATGTCGGACTTTTTTTACACTTTTTCTATACGGTAAGATTATTTTACTGTGCTAAAATTAACTTTGAATGAATCCATGTGCTCTTTGGTTGGGGACCATAGTTTCAGGTAATAAGCTTATTGAGCTTTGCTAACAAAGAATTGCATGGTGTATCAATATTCTTGTGTGACACTAAGCACTTCTATGAAACCAAGAAAACATCCCTGGCTTTGGTGTAAATTTTTGATTTTTTTCCTGTCGATTATTGCTGTTTGCTGGTATGCAGTTATCCTTGCTTTTACCTGCATTACCCTTGTGTAGTTTTGAAACTCTTTTATATTCTCCCCTAATTGTTGCTACTTTTGATGAATTCTGCAGATGTCGCTTTTGAAGTTCATTTTTAATTTAAAAGTGTTATGTATTTCTCAATTTTTGGCTCCTTGGATCGGTATATTTCGAGGGTCTGTTTATGCTTACGAGCATAACGACTTCCGAAATATATATCCATTAACCTTTGAATGTTTTGAAACTAAAATTGGTTTTGTTACAAGTACTATCAAACTAATTTTATGAGTTGTAGCACTTTGCCTGTTTATCGGAAGATATTAGTGAACTTTACTGAAAGATTTTGTTCACAATAGGCCAATTTTATCAGAAATTGTGCCCCGAGTTATTTGTCGGAATCGCCTAGATGGCTTATCTTTGCGTTATTCTTCCTACGATAGGATACGCGATGATGGCAATGATAGTGTTGTTAGTCCTGAATACTATACTTGTTTTATGCTAAACCTGCTTGTAAGAGCACAATGGCCATAATTTGATACTCTTTGCTCAAAAAATTTGTCCAATTTATTCCCACACGAGTGCTACGCGTATCACTTGCTGGTTATTACACTGGCAATGGTTTTTTAAAAAAACTTTTCCCAAAGAAAGCAACATTAAGTTTGGCAACTTTGCCTTTGGGGTTTATGTATATAATATTCTAGCTATGTAGGGAAATTTAAGTTTGATGATGAGGGATGTGGTAGTGTGTATAACCTATTCGCCAGCTTGATCCTTGCCAGGTTGCGTGGTTCTGCTTTAATGCGAAACCATTTGAGTGGGCTTTGAGAATTATTATATCTTCTATTAACTTTTTCTTCGCCTATTTATTTTAGTTGCTTTGAGGGATATACCACGGTACACTCGGAATTCATCCGTCCACTGAAGTGGAAGTTTACTATTTGTTATTTTGATTCTCTCGTCTTCATGCCAAATGAGAAAATTTTGAATTAGTTGAAGCTCCCATACTTTTTGTGTGCGCGCCTGTAACCGTAATGAAAAACTTGATTGCGGCCATTAGTTCTTTAAGATTAGGAGTCTTGGCCCGTAGGGAACAAGTAAGCCTTAATGCGTTAACAAACGACTCGCCTCTTGCCGAAGTGCTCCTGAGTCCTGGGCTTGCTTCCCCAGTAAGCAATACAGTTCCTCGTCTTGAATGCTGAGGGTTCAAGAACAATGCTATGTTTTTTAAGGGATCAAGCTGTTGTTGAATAGAAAACGCATACGCAGTTACAGCTGCATTAGAAACTATATGAGAAGCATCATTAAATGAATACTAATTATTATTTGAATCAATATTATGTTGTAATATTTTCATTCTCATGATGATTTGTTAATCATCTGTGGGGCTTCTAGCAATGTGTAATACAGCACAATACAATTTTGTATCTGGCAGCAATCAGGAGTATAATATGGTAATGGGTTTACCACTGCATGATGCGCACTGTTCAGACGAGGTATTTATCTATGGTTGCAAGAATTAGAGGATTTTCTTCGTGTATTGGACTATAAATGCAACATTTTAGGATTTTTCCCTAATGAGGTCAGCTCTAGGATTTAGCAGTGTCCTTAGGTGCAAGGCCTTGAGGGCTATTGTGCATCCCAGGCGAGCCATGGGTCGCCGATAAGGATACTGCCACAATTTTATCTCGAGTTATACTGCGGGTACCATAGAATCAATTCACGAGGATGTGAACGCTGGAAGGTGCTCTGTAGCTTATAACGTGTGTCTTAGTCGCCGAATACACAAGCTAGAAGAAACACCCAGAAACTGCGAAGTAGTCTATACAAGTATAGCGAGTAGAGTGATCCTTGCCGTAATCTCGGAGCATAAAGTCGATATACCTAAAGCGTGCTCGAAAAATTGTACCAGGCAGTGGGATGCGATATTAATTTTAAGGGGTAACAATAATTTTTCCGACACATAAACAGTGTGTGGAACAGTATTTGTGACATGTTTTGCCTACCAACAGTTCTGATAGGTTGCTCATGAACATAAGAGTGTAAACAAGTTTATGCCTTGGTGAGGCAGGACCTTGCTTTACTACCTATTTCCCCTAGTTGAAGCGGCGGCGGAACGTTTTCTCAAGCAGCGCCTCAGAGAATATTGTGCTTATTTTCGATCTTAGCTGCAACAAAGCTATACAACCGTTGGCTCACTTTCTAAAGAACTCTGTTAAATTTTTACATACAAAATTACCTCATTCCTTTAGAAAATAAGTTAAATTAATTACTACTCATTAGACAATTCTTTAGACATAATTCTTCTGATTTTCTGATTAAAAGCAATACCAACTTCAGAAGCTGGTGGTAGATTACTCTGCATTGCCTTTAGCAACCGTGACTCGGACTTCAGTAGTTTCCATACTCAGCATTCGAAGCATGAAATTCTTTGCTGCGAGTGTGCTCTGACGTACTGTCGTAGCACCGTTTACTAGGAACTCACTGAGGAATTATTCGTCGCATAATGTGTTTATAATTCCTGCATTAATACTGGAAGAGGAGCCAACTTCAAGATCTTTGGCAGATGTGGAGTAAATCCTAGGTAGTAAGTGCGATGTTCGAATTGTTTCCAATAACGCACTAGTAATAGCGAAGGGTTGGAGAACGCATCGGTACTGGAGCTGTGACGTCTGATTATAATCACCAGCAGCCAGCGGGACCCACTGACCATCAGTGGCAGCAGCTTCCTGTTCCCCGAATAGTATATGGCCCGGAAGGCGGCAGCATTCTCTTCATGGAGTTATACCGTTCTGACCAGGCAGCTTTCTCATTTCTCTTCACCGGGTTAAACCGCTGTGACCAGGTAGCTTTCCCCTTTCTCTTCATAGGCGTACGCAGCTTCGCAGGCATTCGCATCTATGCACCGTAGCTGAAAGTTTCCTTAATATTGTTCATGACTACACGAAAATGGCTTCAAGTAGAAGTCTACCATGAACAGTAATGCTACAAAACGAAGAGAACACTATATCGGAAGCAGATGCTAAACAATTTTGTTGAGGCTTTTGAAGAAGCTCAATTGTCTGCCTTGAGGCAAAGAACTCACCAGCAGAAGGCGCTAGTTTGTCGAGCTGATTCGTAGTAATGCGACTTTTTCATGACATAACATAGGAACATAATTGCATCGCATACGATAATTTTGGCGACGCGACATAACACGTCAGCATGCAGCGGGCACGGAAATTGACACCCCGGTGCTTCACATCATTTGTAAACAGCTGGAGCTTAACCGGTTCTACTATACAAGGAAAATTTGAGGCGAATTACTTCTTGGGCAAGCATGTATCTTCATCCCCTGAAAACCTCGATTATAATGCGTTTTGTGAGGTCCATACAGGTTTCTCAAGGGTAACACAAAGAGACTGCAAATCCCCTCTTTCGATATGGGGTCCGCCAAAGCGTTTCTTTTCAGTGTATGCCCGCCAGAAACCACATGTAAACATTGGAACGATTGGTCATGTAGATCATGGTAAGACGACTCTCACTGCTGCCATAACCAAATACTTACAATCTAAGGGAACTGCAGAGTACAAATCCTATGAGCAGATTGACCGCTCCCCTGAGGAGCGAAAGCGTGGAATTACCATAAATACTACACACGTGGAGTACGAGACAGAGAACAGGCATTATGGCCACGTGGACTGCCCAGGCCATGCTGATTACGTCAAAAACATGATTACTGGCGCTGCGCAAATGGATGGTGCCATTTTAGTAGTTTCAGCTTATGATGGACCAATGCCACAAACTCGAGAGCACGTCCTTCTCTCGAAACAAATTGGTGTACCAAATTTGGTAGTATACTTAAACAAAATGGATATGGCAACAGATGAAGAGCTGGTAGAGCTAGTCGAGATGGAGGTGAGGGATTTACTCTCGGCATATGATTTCAATGGAGATGATGTTCCTATTATTAAAGGCTCTGCTGTTTCCGCACTGAAAGGGGAAGCAGGAGAATATGGTGTTGAGAGTATTTTAAAACTTATGGAAGCTTGTGATAACTTCATCAAGGAACCGGAGAGGAAATTGGATGCTCCTGTGGTTGTGAGCATAGAAGATGTGCATACCATTTCAGGTAGTAAGTTGCCTGATGTAAACGCTAGTACTATATGTGTAATCTGGATTTATCTGCCGAGAACCCTTGTGGAGGCCTTCATCATTACGAAGGCATCGATTTCGACGTGCCTTGTTTGCTACGCCACTGTACACTATTTTTCCTTAGTAGCTTGAGGGAGTCACAGTTTTGAGAAAATACGCTTCACTCGCATATTCTTGCGCAGTGGGTGATAATTTATTTGGTAATTTACTACACCTGTAATCAGCGAAGTCCCTTGCTTTATATGTCTTTCAGTTTATGTAGCGAGTAATGATTATTTTTTTATATTATATTACGCGTATGTAGGAGATAATCCAAGTGCAATGTATCAGTGAAACTGATGAGATGTTTTTGTCAACCTACTCTCGTAAATTGGTGGAAAATTTATGAAATTTTTATTTTTCTGCTGCAAATTCTTTGCAGGTAAAGGCACTGTTGTTACTGGGAGAGTGGAGCAAGGTACTTTGAAAGTAGGTGCTACGGTTGAGGTTGTGGGGAAAGGGAAACCCATAAAGACTACCTGTGTAGGCCTGGAAATGTTCCATAAGACTTTAGAAGATGCAAGGGCCGGCGATCAAGTAGGAATTATGTTAAAAGGTGTAAAACGTGCTGATGTTTCAAGAGGTATGGTATTAGGAGAAGTTGATTATCTAAGGACTTACACCAAATTTGAAAGCGAACTATATGTATTATCTGAAGAAGAAGGTGGCCGGAAGAAACCCTTTTTCTCGAATTATAGACCTCAAGCCTTTATAAGAACTGGAAACGTTACAGGGACTGTAACTCTCCCGGATGGTGTTGAAATGGTTTGTTCAGAGAAGCGAATTAGCCCGTATATCAGTTTTATAGAGCTGTTTGGTGATAAACTTACTCTTCTTGCTTGCAGAGGAATTCGTTACATTTTATGATTTTTCTACTCAAGAAATAAAAGACATCTATTATAGATATCATGGTCATTTTTATGGTCATACTGGAATTGAAGAAACAATATCTATAATAGCAGCTCAACAGATACTACTAAGAAAGCTATCTGGTCTTTTTTTCGTAGACTTTATTGTTATGAATTTAGAATATATAATAAGCTTTCACTTTACACTTTGACTTTGTACATCTGTTTATCCTCTATTTTTTTAGGGGTAAAGATAACGCCTATGCAGAACTTTTGTAGATCTAACTGCCTTTTTGCTTGCATCTAGAATTTTCATTATTTCTTTTCTTGCTTCACGTATTGTTGTAATCCTTCAAGAACTAGTATATTTTTAAGGTTTAATATGCTTAAATCCGGACGATTTAACCCCTCTATTGCGGAAGATATCCAGTAAAATCGTTTGACAAGCTTGAAAATATGTGGCTTCACGGTGTGACTATCGTAAAAATGCTTGTGTTATGAGTTTTTAATCAGTAGCATTTTAGCATAAACCATATGGTCCAAATTTCTTATTCTGCGAACTTCACAATTCCTCTACTGCTTCATACTTCTTTAAGGAGAGTTAATTCAAATTTTCTTCAGTCTTTTATGATATATCTGGAGCTTTTGAGTTATCTTTAACTGAGTCATCATCAATCAACAATTTTGTAACCGATACACCCTTCACTATAGCAGCTTCTACACAATACTTACTATTGGGATGAACGCTGATATTTTTTCTCTCTATCCTCCTTTTTTAGGCAATTCCAGGAGATCGAGTCTCTTGCACGGTGGAGCTAATGTTCCCTGTTGCACTGCATGAGGGACTGCGGTTTGCCCTCCGAGAGGGTGGAAAAACTGTGGCTTCTGGAATGACTACAAAGCTGATTTCTTAAGCGTTTATCATGTAAGCCTATCCTCCATACTGAATGGGTTCGAAAAGTATATATTTATGAACTGCGCACAACAATTTTACTACTTTAGTCTTAAGACCACTCCAAGATTGATAACTGCTCGGTACTCTTGCTTTCCTTTATCATAAAATGCTCTGACGATCCTCCTTTACTTTTTGTGCTGTGAATTCTCTCGTGTGTTTAGAGCTTTTTTCTGCCTTCACTGTTGAACTATGTGTTAGCATATTGCAAGTGCAAAGTATTATCAGGCTCTTTTGACAACATGGAAGGGTTTTCTTTGCAAGGTTATGTACAATTCTCCTAAATACTGAAACTTTGTACCAGAATTTTCAATAATGTAAAGTCGAATAGTTTCACGTCGTAACGTTTAATCATTCTCTATTCTTGCAAAGTGTTTGTGCTTTCTCATTATCCCTGATTTGTCTGGTTATTATTTGGAGTGTTGTTTAAGATTTTCAGCACTTGTGTGTATAAATAAGAAAACCTTATAAATGAGTATTATCCTAAGTGCTGATTTGCTGTAAACATATTTTTTGTAACTGATGTGTTGATTATCGCAAACGCATGAAGTAAGATCTCTGTAAAGATTGAGTTGACTGCAATAAATTGTGTAGGTCTATTTTGCTCGTTACCGTATATTTATGAAGTTAATTTTTGGTGTGTGTTTTGATGCTACCCTATTGTGCCAGCTCCTATTCAACTCTTACAGGGTATTGCTATGTTTGTGCGATTTGTGTGTTTTCTTTTTATTTTGATTCTGTAGTGAGCCAAGGATTCTTTTCCCCGTGCTTTGCTGTTATCAAAGATTTGATATCCTCTTGAAATTACTTTGAATTTTCGTATTAAATTGTTTTTTTCTGCCATTTTGAAATGTTGCCAATGGAGAAGTAAGAATTCATGAGAAATGCATAACCGATGAGACATGTTAGATCAGGTTCACCACAAAGGTTTAGTTTCCTGGATATTAGTATGTTTTCTGAATTTGAGTATTATTATATGTGAAAAACTGGGCAGATTATATCCCTTTTATAGGCTCTCTTCAGAGGTTTTTGGACTAAATCCAGGTGATAACGTATTTCACCAAGCTTCGAAACTCGTCATCTAGGAGTTTAAAATACAAGTATTTCTATCTATCTGGTTTCTAGCTTTTGGGCTCCTGGTGATATTACGGGTGAATCTTACCGACAGCCTCTTTCATTTATATGGAGGTTCTGGAGGAGGCTTGCTGTTCCCCTCGTAATTACTCATCCACCTGTGGTTTTACTGCGTTTATTTGATGTTTTTCTGAATTTTCGCATCCTGCACAAACGATTCACTGATTTTGGGTATAAATTTTGTACCACAAATTGCGAATGTTCCTACTTGCTCCTATTTGATATACTATGCATGGCGATTATATGATCGATACGTTAACCTTGCGGGGTACCGCCGGAATATTAACTTACTATATCGAAGAGCGAAATTTGTGGCAGAAGTGGAAGATTACTCCGTATGAAAGAAATGTTTAAGCTTCTTTGTTTCTCTTAAAGCTTTCCCTGGGTCATAGTTTCCTTCTATAATTTTCACCCCATCCTGCATAATTAACAGGTACATAAAATATTTTGGTGAGTATGTTTATATTGGGTTAATAGTTTCTGCTTTATCTTTTTCGCTTTCACCTTCGGTTACTCCTATAGAAACAAATAATGGGATATCGAGCGTTTTATTTTTGTTATTGCTGCGGTAATGTCAGCCCACTAGTCTGCTTTCTTGTTATTAACTTACGAGTTTGTCGTAGTTATGAAAAGGAAGCTGACACCTTTCTAGCTTCAGTAAGTAAAGTGCAACCTGAAATACTTCCATGGAGAAATTTCTTAGATTCTAATGGATTGAATGTTTGTATGATGCGACAAACCAATCCTTGGTCTTACACTTCCCAAGATACATCGAATTAGCGTAATATGATATTCCATCCATAGACTTCCATGTTACAGAGTACTCATTTCTTCGGTGTTTTGGTGGCTAAATATTATATCTTTGGCCAGAATAAAGTTTGGAGCAATCAGGCAAGATTGTGTGAGCTATTCTTTGAAATTAGTACTGCTCAGCGTGTTTAGTGATTTATACGCAATAGTTCTGCAAAAATTTAAAGTGTGAACCCGTAGCGCAGTTGTAGCTTAGTTTATGAATCCATTCCGTTGCCTTTGAGCTGTAGACACAATATCGCACGGGTATCATTCGATGCTTTTACGCCTGCTTCACATTCTGCGAACGTGAGATAAAATTAATTGCATGTGGGCTAGAAAGTGCCTCAGCCTTTTTTTTTTCTCAATTTGGTACACATTCTACAATAAAATTTCTATAAAAAATCTTGTAATAAGGGACTATCTAGGAATTACTGTAGATAAAAAGCTGTAAAAAACACAATTAATAGGAATTTATTGATTTTTTAGATGTATTATTGTATAAAAGGATGACACACTAGCTGTGACGATGCTTTTGACTACTCAAAAGGCATAAAATGTATATTTTACAACACATATATTGAAAAAAGCAGCGTAGAAACAGTTTTATCTCAGTTTTCGGATGCCTCTCAAGTATGACGCTGCTTTAAATATATCGAGCATTAATGGTATGGCACTTTTCTGGTCGGGTTACGCATTTAGTGCACAGTCTCCAGATCGAATTTACCTCGAAAATCTTTAATGGCAACCTAGAAATTATTATCCAAGCGATTGTTTTACTTGTGCGCTGCACTTTCGAGCTTCCTCTCAGCCAGCATTTTCCATTTTCCTTTTGTACTAGTATGGACGTTCACGAAACTAGACATAACAGCGTTGTTCCTTTTGTTGGTTTTACGCAATTGTTCATGCCTAGAAAAGACTAGTTCGAAACGTCTATAATGAAGAAAAAAGAATCTCTCGTTACGTAAAATGAGATGTCTAATATGTTTATGTTGGGCAGTGATATGCTGCAACTATTTGCAACTTTCAAAAGGTTGCCGCTTATTCATCCCCATTGAGCAAGTAGGACTGAAACAAGCGTGACTTTTTTACCCTTGCGGAAAAGAAAGGACACTTGCCGACAAAATGCGTAGCCTCGTAACTTCGTGAAAAATGCCAATACCACGCCATACAACTGAGAACGATAGTAGTTTTACTCATTAGAAAAAATCTAAAAGAACAAATCTGTAGTTCAGTCAGGGATGGTGAGAAATTATGGAGAAATTACTTGCTTTAGGCTATAGTCGTAGCACCAGCAACCACGGTGCTTCCCGAGCTTAGCCATGCCTTCCAGGTTGATCGCCACAAATGATTTTTTAAGTATCAATCCTACGCACGCGAGACGCTGCCATGTCCTGATAGAATCTCTGAAGGGCTTGCAGAGAGGTTCGCGTGATGTGTTGTTACTGGCCGTGCACACATTATCCTTGAGACACCAGATATTACTAGTCGCCCCTCCGCTACCACGTTCATCAATGGTGATGTGCCTTTTGAAATTTGTGAGGAAACTTATGATTTAACCACTGAAATATGGGTTCTTCCGCTTTAGAATTTATAGTGTTTGGTGAGAGATTCAGCAGTACGCACCCAACGTTCAGTTTGACCAGTGAATATACTTTTTGTAAGATATCGATATAACCTTTCACTTCTCATTAACAATAACTGCGTTACGATGGTTAAGCATCGGCAACTCAAAAAGAGTGAGCTCATCGAGATACTTGCGTCTGCAACCACAAGCAGGGAGCAAAACCGCGCTGCAAAACTGCTAAAAGCTTTCGATCCCGTTGCTCATAAGGATCTAGACAGCTTCTTTGATGTTAAGGACATTAAGATTAAGAAGTACGGGCAACTCCAGGCTTTCATGTGAGTAAATGGCTACCTTGCTTTTTGCTGCCCTTGCCAATGATTAGTACTTTTGAATTATTCTTCTTTTTGAGCTGATGCTGCTTTCTACTACATGCAATTATAAGTGTAAAACTTAGAGTTGCGTATACAGAATGACTTTTTCCAATGTTACTACGCTGCATGAGAATATATTTTTTGTCTGGCATTGTGACACGCTTCCTTGCCGGGAAAAACAATGATCTACAATGCACGTATGGTTGGGCATTATGCGCGAAAGCTGATCGGAATAGCCCCGTCGTGGACGCCCAATATTAACAGATTTTGCCAGTGAAACCAAATGAGATGTAATTCATTTATCCTTGTATAGTTTTGGGATATGCAGCTCAGTTATTGGTAGCACTGAAGCGGATTCAGAGCTTATTTTTTCAAGACTTTATATCGTTTCAAACTTCATTTTGACCCCGTTGTTTTCTGTGCATGACTCTTTTAGACTTACTCCTCCAGTGATTTCATTGTGTATAGTCGCTGTAGGCAGCAACCCGTGTTCCGCTTCGCTGCTATGCAAATTTTTTGCGGAATTGGGCAACAATGTTTCATACCGCGTGTAATTCGAATTTGTAATGCTTGAATGAGCTGCAGCACTTTGAAGTATTGCCCCTGCTCTTAGGTTAGTAGACGAACTACTAATGGCTGTAGGCCATGCTTGACTTGGTTACACGAAACTGATTTTTACATTGCCTAGTTGCAATTTATACCTCGAAAGGTTGCAATAAATGTACTAATGCCAAATATATTTTTTTTCGGGAAGTTTTATGCCAAATTACTTTTGTTTTTCGTGCTTTAGATGCTGGAGGTGCGACAAGGTTAAGCAAACGAACATCAAGGTATACTGGAGTACTTCAGAAGGTTTGAATAACGCTAGTATTTAAGATAGTTTCCATTTGCTTTTTTTTTATTAGAGTGGATGTAAATTTTGTTGAAGCATCTCAGTTTATTTCATCTTCACGATGTAATCAATACTTTTTACGGCCTGGGGTTTTTTTGGATGGCTTTATTCTGGCAGTTGAAAGCATGCACTGTTTATCTGCCGTTTCTCTGAAGTTTTTCATTAAAATATTCTGGGCTGAGCAGCGGGCTTGTGCAAATATATTTTTAAGTTTTAAACATTTCTATTTACTAAGTTTTATCACACAGAATGTCAATTTTTATATTGAAGCTTGAAAGTAAAGCATCAAGAATTCGCCGCGTGTCTTTCGTTTATGCGTGTACTATATAATGCTGCTACGGTTTTCTAAAGTTATATGGCGATTCGAGTGGCTATGAAATCGCTCTCCCTTGCCCTGCGTCGAGCTGTATTTTGTTTCACGCTTTTGCTATATGTTAATGTTTCTTGGGGTTACTATGGTTTTTTGCCAACGCTGCGCTACTTTTTTTTCTTTTTGGCTATTTTATTTAAAGTTCTATAGCCTGCGCATAATTTTACCCTTAAATTTTTTTCCGTATTTAACTTATATACAGGATTAAAGACTATATGTAACACCTGTTATTCTAATTTGAGCTCTTATCGTGACCTGGAGAGGGTTCGGAAAGAGAATAATATTACAGCTCATATCACGCAACCCAAGAAATGATTTTAAGCTGTCGGGTACTAAGATAACTTGCTTCAGCAAAGCTAATCAATGTTTAAAGTTTAAGGAGAAATTTGATCCTCACTTCCTCTTTTTCTGTATCTGGCCAGAAATTATCATGTCCTATGTCGCGAAACTGTCGGTATCCGACGCATATCTATACACTCCTCAGTGTCAAATATAACACTTTTTTTGCTGATTAGCAGTAGAGGTATTCTATGAATGCGTTTGTCTAGTTTCCAATTTTGACGCTTATTTTATGGTACAACCTGTGCATTTTTTGTTTTATCGTAATTTACTAACAAACCAGATTTCTGATTCGTTTTTTCGATCTTTATTTACAAGGTATTAATTGGGTAGTTGGCAGTATATTTTTTCTTCTTATCATTGAAAAGTCAAGCAAAGCAATTGATTACGTGCTTTTGTCTGCAAAATTTTTCAACGCTACCTTTTTTTGCTTTTGCATGAATGATAAAATAATCACAATTAAGAGGGTTGTTTCCTTCCGATTTTAATCACGAAACTGTCATGGCTGATCTAGGAGGCTTCTTCTTTTATGTCCGAAAAAATTTACCGCGAATAATTGAAGACTTTAAATAAACTTGCTGCGAAAAGGCGCAACAGCGAAAATGCTATCATTTATTTGTGCGGGATAAATTTTATATTATTGTGAAGGTTTTTGCATCACCTTATATTCGACGTTTTGAAAATGGTCCAGCAAATTTTTTCAGTTCTTTCTTGTGGGCTGAATTCCTTTTTATTGGTGTCACATTGTGGTATGTATGAAACAATCGCTGTTTCCTTTTCACAAATATTTGTAGAATAATATTCTTGTTTTCTTCTTTTGCAAGCTAATACTTAAATCACGTAAAAATACCTGCACTCTAGGGATTTCCATCATTGATATCTCCGTGATTATCTTCACATTAATACATTCCAGCCATTAGCAATTTTTGTCGTTTTTTTCCTTCTCTTGTTGAAACTAGACTAATTTTTTGCTATTTTTTTTAAAATGCCGATGGATTTAGGCTCTTACCCTGCGTGCATATATTTCTTGGGATCTACAGCACTATACCGTCCGCACAATTTAAGTGTGTACGAGCATAGCAATAAATGCAAAAGCATTGTTTTCAAAAGATATCTCCCTACTCGTCGCAGATATTATGAAAGTTGCATGTGGCAGTGAAGTGGCGTTTGGTGTTTATTGCATATAGTCATCGTATTGATTCATTTTGTTATGGAAGTTCAGATCACATTCCCCAGACGGGCAAATTTTTTAAGTCCTAAAATTGACATGATTTGCTCTTTTTGAGGCCTTCTGAAGGTTTTATTTAGGGGTTGTATTATTTTGTTTTTCGCTTTGTACTGATAATTCAGTTTAATGCAACGAATGCTGGGCACCTTCATTTATACATATTAGCAAATATTTTGCAGCTTTTTAAGCCTTGGTAGATTGTTTTTTAAGCGATTTAGCGTGAACGTAAACTTGACTATTATTAATCGGTAGCTGGTGGTATATTAGAATAATACACTTGAGCGCTTGATTCTTTCAGCTTTTCTAGTCCCATAATATAGTGAGTTTGAAATTTAATGTAATGATTTGCATGTGATGGGATGTTGTCCTTCGAGGGTTGCTGATGATAACAGTGGAATTATAATAGATGGAGGTATGGTTCTCAAGCGCATGCGACTATTTTAAGACTAAACATGAGATATTAGTCTTTTTTTTGCCATTTTATTGCATATTACCCGTGATGGTAGTGCAGTACTTGAGTAGAGCTCTGGGTGTACATTCTGACAGTTTGGCACGCCTCTGCTTGCTGTTTTGAAAATTGTATCCGTTTTCATGGTAGTTGAATTGGGAAGTATATAAATTCTTCTAGTTTGCTTACCAGCGTCAAAGTTTATACTGGCCTTTGTTCATTATTTCAGTACATTGAAATGGGGTGCCAATTGACCTACATCGTCGTCATGAAACATTGTGACTGCGGCATTTTGTCACGTGGACTTGCGAAGTTGCTGTGCATGCTTAAAAGTTGGCGTATTGCGTGTTAATGAGTCCTATTAACCTTATCCATGGAGTACCAATACCAGTTTAAGTTGTATATTCCCAAGGTAGAGTTGATGGCTTTCTTGGCACTATTGCGCGGTGCTTTAAGATGGCAGCTAATTTTCAAGTTTCTCCATCGTTTAAAAATTATCACTCGGAAGGATGTACCATGTCATAGACATAGCGATGCGCTCCCTAGACGCCTGCCTTTTTCTTGGGAATACCCTGTATACCATGATGCACGGTTTAGAATACCATGTTTTTCCCGCTTTGCATCAATTTAAGCCAGTCGCTGAAAATATGCAATTTTGGAATCAACCCGATGCAATTGAAAATTCGGGTGTAATTGATTATTGCTCAGTTTAGCTTCAGGCAGAAAGTACTCTAGAACGAAACTCTAAGGTACTAGCAGAAAATCCAATGCGCTCGATTACCGTAATGGGAAGAAATCTGCTGTACTCACTATCTAAACCCTCTCTCTTTCTATATATCCGCGCGCGGAGTACTTTAGTTCTTCAAAAAGTTGGTTGCATATAAATAATTGCAAGTTAGCAAGGGGATACTTAGGAAACTGTGCGCGCTCACCATCATTTTCACATGCTTGGCGACTGCGAAAAACTTTTTTTTAACTAATACAGCGGTGCGCAGTCAGGTGTATCGGCATCATACTAGCCAGTCACAACCAGGGCGCAAAAACATTTAGTGCAAATCAAGACATTCTTTGGGTTGCTATGAAGATAAGCTCGGTGTAAAACTGTAAATGAAAGGTCAACGGTGTCGATGCGCTGTCATGCCTGGGGAATTTTCCTGTCCAATTACATTTGTGGGTGGGCGCAACAAAACTTGTGAATTGCTATCGTAGCGTAGTTTGTGAGAGCAATGACATGAGGCAAAACTATTATTGCTCCCGAAGTAAGTTATATTTTACAGCCATGCCGCTTCAGGACAAAAAGGATATCTTCTTTCTGCCCCAAAATGGTCCTTCATCTAGCAAAAATCACACGGCAACTTTTACCAGGGTAGCAGTCCTGTGAGCTTAACGCCTCGAATGGAAAGCGATCATTTTATGAATTTAAAAGGTTAATTCAAGTTTTGTACGACGTTCATATTTAATCGGAATTCTTTCCTTTCCAACCTCAAGAGCTCCGGGGATACCAAAAAACACTAACAGTCGGTCAATAAGCGAAAAATCCAGTGATAAGCAGGAGAGGCATTCTGTTAAACATGACTCGCGCAACCATTTTATTCACCCGGCATCCAGAAAGAGAAAAGATCACCATGATTACGTGATTACGTGCCTATAAACCTAGATAACATCGAAATTTGCTTCTTATGGAGGAGCTAAAGGTTTACCGGCAGTAGTCCTATTTGGAAAATCAGCGGATGTACAATTGGAGGATCTGAGCTTGCCTTAACTCCATCTTAATTACACTTTTTAGATTACTACATAGTTTTCGATGGTAACACGAGGGTCCAAGCTATAATCCTTGCAGCATTAGGAGTGCAGAACATACTTGTACTGAAAATAAGCCTCTTTCTAAAGCCTTGTCACATGTACAAATAGGAAAAAGCAGACGCATGGAACACTCGTTCTCGAGAAGACTATTGCAACGAGGAGGGTTTGATATGAGTTGCCAAAAAAACCATGAGCAGCTAGCAGAGGTATACATACAAAGTAGGGTGTTTAATAGGTCAACTTTGTCCCACCTGGAACCCGTGAAATGGGGATAAAATAGATTATCATAGTGTAGCTACTGGTAAACTACAGTGTAAACACTATCCTGCATTAGTTCTCCACACCTCCTACCATAGAACGAGCGCGAGCATACACTACTAAGCTAAAGTTAATTCAGGGTGCAGAGAGATGTAACACTATGAAGCGCAAGCAGTATAAGGACAACGCGAATAAATTACGCACAACTACTGAAAGCCACAACGAACTCCCGTATGGCCACGTATGTAGGACATTTCATCACTGTAGCACATTTGAATGCGCTACCTTGCGTCTTGTCATCAAAATGACTATTTTTCATCAGAAAATAGAGTAGTTCGCTTTCTTAAAAACATAGTTTTCCTCAATGGATCAAGCTATTGCATGATCCTTGAAAAGGAAAACACTACGGTCACCGGTTATAACTGACAAAAAATTCCCTTCTTTTCCAACTGCAGTCCCTATAATAGGCTCCTTGTGATTTAATAAGCAAATCATATTAGCACCGTTAAGGCTTGCGCTAGTGCACTGACATACAACTTCAAATATGCAGTCGGAGGCTCCATCACGGTTATATGATGCATCGTATACTCCATCACTTCTTTTTTGATAGGGATTCAATTGCTGCACGGAATTACAGCTCGCAGCAAGGGTATAACCACCATCAAGACGCTGGGCTAATTGAAGTGAGCGGACTTCCCCTAAAGTGACCAAGAATATTTCCAAAATATTTAGTACACACAATAAAATCTAGAAAGATAGAGATTACTAGCGCAGCAAAAATTCAGACAAACAGGCCAGCTTCAAAACAAATATTTTTTACAATGATCACTACATACTCTAAAAAGTTTTGAGTATCCTTTAGTACCATTCTTATGGAAAGACAAATTTATCAAAGTAAGCTAAAATTTGCAAAATTATCAACTTTTTTTCTCACAAGGAAAATAAAAAACAGCAAATTCCATCAAAGAAAATATGCTAGTGCTAGGGAAGGATAGTACATTAGAATAAATCGTGAACGACCGCATGAATCGTGATGAAGTACTGCTGCTTCCTTCTAAAGTAGACCTGCGAAAGCGTTTTTACTCATGTCGGTTCTGAGCGCTGTAAGCCAAATGCAGCCTATTAGGAATGAACTCAACGATTTTTGCCAATATGTTTACAAGTATACTAAAAACAAAACTATCCTCTACATAAAGAAAGCAAGGAAAATATTGCAAGTTTCCTAATTTCATCCTCAAAACCTAAAATTTGGTCATATTAGCGCCCCTTTAGCAAAATGAGCGCTATGAAATACCAGATTATATAGCCCCAAGAAAAACTCAGTACTCAAATTACCAGCGCAGTCGCCTCGGCAAAATTTCTTAATATACGACTCCTTCAGCTCAAATTGCGTACTGGTTACCGAAATCTTACAAAATCTTACAAATCCATCAGAACAGCCAAGAGCTAGATGAAGCATCTTCGACTCTGGGGGAGTGGACATCCAGCAAACGGATTTTATCTAAAAGAATGAAGTAATTAAAAAAAAGGCCTGAGAAGACGGATTTACCAAATTACCAAAAATAATTGACAGCACAATGCCAAACGCTTGAAAATAGACGGCAAAATGCAAAAAGCTTGCAACTTCAAGTAGCGAAACAGCATTAAACTTCTGGAATTTTCAGTGACTAGCATAACATGAAAGCAAGGCTCACATAGGCAACATGATGAAAATCATGACCAAAACTTTGTACATTTTCCTACAGTACCACAGAGGGAAGCATAAAATAGCAACAATCTTTGTAAGCAGTACCTCGATATTTTGATTACACACAGCAAATGCAGCTCCTCTGGCAGCTATATCTGGTACTCTCCGATCTTCAGGAGCGATATTCTCATTGGAATCTAAAGAGCCACCAGCCTGCTTTAACTTTGCAATCTCTTCACTAGATATGAAGATTATGCCTAAATTTCCATGATAGTCACCGTATGCAATCCATTCCCCCGGCTCTTTATTGCTTCGATTGTACCTTTTTAAAATATGCCAAAAAAATAAGCAAAAAAATCGTTAAATGCAATTTCTCAAAATCCTGTTGATGCTGGAAGATGATGGGAAAATATATTAAAAACAAAGCTAATCAATCTTGAGTGGGGTCACATATATAAGAATGCTGACACTTTGAATGATGTATTTTCAAAATTACACAAACCACACTAAATCAACTCATCCATCAGCAGCAACATCTTCAGAATCAAAGCTAGCAGTACTTAACGATAAAATAATGCTTCCAAATAGGAAAAAGATTTGCGTATTCAGCGATAATAGCATAAAAAAGTACTTATCAATATAAACAGCATATTATACATGAAACGAAGATTTCTGCAGTTTTATCGATTCATTCGCTAAAAACTGGTGAATTTCTCGTGAAAACGCCCCGAAAAAAAATCAAAATTTTTTCTGGGAGGGGCAATATGCATCAAAAAAGAATAACAAAACAACCAAGCAAAGCTAGTCACCCGCATCGTTCTAATATCTACAAAAATTACAAGTAGCGCGGTCGGCAGAAATCCATCGAAAATACATTTATTAAGCAATAAATGATGATTAGAACATGCTAAGCATCCCCCAGTCTGAAAAAAATACAGCCGACACCATTTTGCTTCGTGAGTTGCACTTTATGGTCGAGAATCTAGTTTTTGCAGTAAAACCAACGCAGAGATTTGCAAAAACCATGGTGGGTGCTCAGACAAAGCATTGAACAGCAATTCCATTGAGAGCTATGTTTAGGAAAAATTAACAGTCCTTGCTTCGAAATCCTTATTTGTGGATATATAAAGAAGTTTTATTCTTAGCATTTGGTATTTTAGGAGTTACAGATAATTATTTGAGATTTATATACTGTGTGTGCGTATGTGCAAAATCTTCTTTATGAGCTTTTACTCTTGTTTTTTCAGACAACGTGGTTTTGCTTTTGAAGCAGAGTGCAAAGCCTGATATTATTTAGTTACTATGGTTCATTATTCTACGCATTTTCGGCAAAATAATCTACCGTAAGTACACAAGAAACTGGCTTCAAGCTTCATCAAATTAACTGAAAAAAAAATATACCGAAAATTCTTATTAGCGGCTATACAGCTGACATCAACTACGCTGATTGACGAAACTTTGACTTTGTGATACGAGTTAGCTAGTGGGGCATTCAGCTTTCGAGATACAGTAGCAATCAAGCAACCATTCCAGGTATTATAAATCACTAGAGGCTCCCCAGGCGTTCTCCCAGCACCTGCAAGGTAGTATGAATGCATAATTCCCATAAAAAGTAAAGAGCACGGGCATCTTCAAGCACAGCAAGTGGACTTTTTTTAAATCCATTTAAAACTTTAAGTGGACGAACAGAGGTTGAAGATAGTCTATATCAAGCTGCAGCGTTCTAAAAAAGGTTAATTGGTACCAAAATAAGCTACAAGGCTTTCTGAAGTTTCAAACAAATTGATGAAGAAACAAGAGCCACAAAAAAACCAGCTTGCTATTATAAGGAAATAAGTTGTAGCATAGATAACATGGAATCCTTGATATAAAACCCCTACTATGTTGTAAAGCCCCTAATATTCAAAACAGAAACCATCAATCTTTAAAAAATGGCGCCAAATAAAAAAATGCAGGCAAGTTACAACCACATTGATGTACCCCCATTAGCAACAAAACACTCACCTATAATAAAATTCCCATTCGCTATAAAGTCAACCGCTGTGTAGCTTCCTGAAGAAGCAGGATGAATACTTACAATAGGCCTAAGTTGCAAGCTTTGGGGTAAAACATAACATTCCATAGCCTCTAGAAGTGCCGTCTGCTGCACAAGCTTCTCAATGCCTGCCTCGCTAATATCCCATATATAAATTCTCCTGCAGCAAGCAGTGTTCGTTTTGCAACACTTCTTTTTCTTGTAAATTTTGGGAATGACGTAACACATTTCAAGCCAACTTTCTTAATTCATTATAAAAAACCCAAGCATCACCCACATCAAACTTTGCATCCAAAGAAAAAAAATGGGCAAAAGACGATTTCGAAGAATAACGCCAAGTATAACAAATAACACTCTAGGTATTCTTACTATATTATATCAAGCTTACAAGAAGCGATCACGCTTAGCACAACCCTAAATATACTTGCACAAGTGTCAAATATTCAATTAAGATGGCACGGCGGCATGACTACCTCCCCTACGCTTCGAAGAACACCAAAATAGTGCACGAAATAGTATCAAAATTTCGCAGGCATTAAAAATAGCGCTTCTTCTAAGCAAAAAATACCAAAATCTCATAAATCATAGTTACCCAGCAGAAGTGCACGCAGCAATCTTAGATTCACTGGGCTGACTAAGGCTCAAAGTTAGTATGCTTCCATTCATGCCTGTCAATCTTCCAACTTCTGTGAGTTCCTTGGATGGGCCATTGTAGCTCAAGACAATTATCAAGCTTAAAACACCGCCACATCCAACGAATATCAAGCCAGTGTTGCCACAAGCAACGCTTGATAGAGGGCCTTCTTTCACATTGAAGATAGGCGTAGAGAGCTCGTATCGGGGCGACATAAGAAATGACATAGCCCAATAGCGAAAACAACAAAGTATGCTATGCCATGTAAGGCGGTTAGAGAGGATGAGGCAGGAAATCTTCTATGCGGGAATTACCCAATATTGATTCAATGGACCTTTCAAATGGAACAGCTCGCGAAGAATTCCCAACTGCTACTTCTGTCCGTGTAATGATGAAACCTGATATATAGTTTAACAAAAATTAGCATCTTCGAAAATGTAACACGCTGTGAACTAGGAAGCGATAGCTCATTCAAGTTGAGCAGCAAAAGCAGAGTTGCTACTTCTCTTCGGCTGAAGACTCTAAGCACGCTAGCAAAAGTAATCAGGGCCTTTCAAATAGATATCGGGGATCACCAAGGTAAGAAAATCCTTATGAAGAAAAAGTATTTATCTGGCGCCATGTTCATCGCTAGATTACCCTGAGGACTGCACATCCCCAATAGCCTATTTGCCACAGATGGCATTACAGAGGATGTATGCATATCCAAAACTCATGGATATTGCAGCTAATTTTTAATGACTCCTGAAGCTGTTTGTGAAGGACTATGGCAGCATCAAAAGCTTTCGTTGCCTATCCGCATGTTACTTATAAAAAATTTTGTTATCGAAGGCCCGCACAACATAGTGGCAGCCTGCTGAGTTTGGGGTGCCTACCGGGTCTACATGGTGGAAAAAGAGGTTCACGCAATAGCAACGCTGGAATCAACATGGGCGATTGATTTGTATTTTGGTAGAATGCTAATTTCTTCCTCTTCAACTATTGAGAATTCTCTGCTTACTATTCTAATGTCATACACCCAGCAGGACCGAAGTTCTAGCAAGGTCAGCCTCTGCTGCTTGTGCTTAGTGATTCAACTGCTCCGCATAGTATATATTTTTTTATAAATATGCCAATTTCCCAGCTGTTACTAGCCGGGGGTTTAAGCGGGATTTTGTCCTGCGCTGCAAGGTACGCCTGCCATACATGATATACACGCGAAAAGCTAATGATTCTTTTGGTTCGCTTGAAACAGCGAGAACTAATGCATTCAAAGATTCACCCTAATTATCCGAAATATTACGCTGGACAGCAGCTGTTCAGCATCAATAAAACAAAAACTTCAAATAAGTATGCTTCGTAAAAATTGAAGCTATTTTCGATTATAAATATCATTAATAAATTAGGAGATATTTTTACGTGAAAAATTATTGATATTTTCCTGCCTTTAAGACTGATTGGTGCAATTATATCAGAAATGTCATCAATTAAAAGTTCTTGTTATGGGATGCGTACGCCCATAGGTACCGATTCTAGTAGCACAAAGATGCTTAGCGAGTGGCGCTGCGAAGCATAATGCGCTAATAATTCCTTTGTGGAGATATGTAGTGGCTGATTGTGCAGGAAAGTGCCATTCTTAAAGTTATATATGATGAAGAGCATATCAAACAAGCCGGGCTTCTTAAAAAAGTAATTGCAAGTGGAACAACGCTCAATCTGACATTTTGGAGACAGTTTGCGACAACCCTAAGAATTAGATCGGAAAAACGGCTTTTTCCTTTTTTCTATAGCTCTCTTAGATACAATACCGCAGTCTAGTTTAATCACTCCAAGTATCCCTCGAGAACAGAAGAAAATACTTAATCTAGCTAGTTTGCAGTCAATAACTTTGGCTCTAGCGAGCTGATTTGCCAAAATTACATTATGTGCTCTGCTTAGCTGCTAATCAAAAACCTTTCTCCCGATTACTGACAAAATTTATGTTACCAAATCTAAAGGACATAGCTAAAAGAAAACACCTTTATGCTGTTTATGCGTCGTCTTCGCTAGGATTATTGATACGATAGTAGGGTGCTTCCCGAGGATAAGTGACGCGGCAGTATCTGGCATAAGCAATAAAATATACCTTACTCAAATTTTGCTGTAAGTAATTACCTTTTGATGCTTCATTCTGGTATCATTAAGAGTAGCTTATCGAAAACTTGGATCTCTACTTCACAAGATAATACATGGATAGTACAACTCATAGTAACTCATTATCAACCGAAAACTTGAATCCCTAGTACTTACAAGAGATTATATATGTTATGCAGCTCATAGTAACTTATCATAAGGACCACAAAAAATTGGAGTGTACAGTGTGCATCACTACGTGAATTCTAACGCCTATTTGGAGCTGAAACTAGCTTAAATCAAGGTGCAGATATATATATTCGCCGGTTTTAGCTTTGATAAACCGTGATACTTAATCTGATGAAACATGAAGATATTCCTTTCCTTCGGGGGTGACTCGCCCCTAGAAGCACGCTTCAAAGCTCTGGAATGCGAGGGCACCATCGTTATCAAATGTGTTGCTTCACTGATCCGGGGCAATGCGCCTCGCTACGGTTTGATGAGTCTCGAGGCGCCGCACACCAGTTTGCTGCCTTTTATGAAAAATGCATCAGATATCATCTATGAAACTTCCCAATCAGTATCGGCGTACCTAGTCTGCGCGAAGCCGAATCTACTGCAATTGGCGTGGCATATATCCCTTCCAGGAGTAAGGAGAACCGCTCATTTGAATTTTGTTTGGTGAAACCATAAAATCATTTTTTACCATTTTTCAGAGAATTTGACGGCGCCCATTCTAGTGTCACAGTGATGCCTTTGTCACAGTATATTTTCGTGTATAGAGATGTTATGACACCTGGTTACTTGTCCAACTTGATTATCAACGGAAGCGCGATCCCCTTTGATACTTTGTATATTTACGAGCCTAATTAAATTTGAACAGCGGGTCCCAAGTACCAGTGAGCCGGGTACAGCATGTTTATTTTCTTTTGTTTCAGCCATTTCGTTGCTTCGGGCTGTTTTGAGTTGTTCTTAACGCTTTAAAGCTTACTTCAATACTGCGCATTATTTGCACTGAAGATACTTCGGATTTTACTGACAGAAAAAATGCTTTGAATGTGTCGCTTGTTTATTTCTGCGCGGCGTTTTGCACTACAGAGGGTGTTTCTTTTTTTTGAATCGGAAAGCCAGCAGTTCTATTTTCATGACGTACTTTATTATTGATAAATTGTTATGTTGCTCTTCTTGTACTGCAATGGGCTAACATTTAGTTTTCTTGTCTGGATTTACGGGCCTATGGGTCCTTGCAAGTTATAAGTGATTTTCCAGTAATTTTTGAGAATATCTACTTTAGGTCTTGCAAAATTTGACAACGATGCGTTGCTCATTGTCTTTCTACTGTGGCAGTCACAGTACTGATACCTGTCTTTTCTATTAATGTTGATGAAATATTGTCACTGCCTTGTCCATCGTACCAACTTTCCTGTCCTCCCGGCGCGTCCTGCATATGTTCTCCAGTGATATTCTGCGTTACTGTCAGCTTAATTTTGGCTTCTTATTCGATGGAAAGCACGGCCACAAGTGCCAACGCAGCAGCGAGCTGCGTAGATGGCGAAATGAAGGTATTGTCGGTGCAGTCACACGTAGTGAGAGATCATGTTGGAAACTGCGCCGCTGTATTCCCGTTGCAGCACCTGGGAGTACACGTTGACTGGTTGAATTCAGTTAATTTTTCTTCGATGTTCATTCACGAAGGGTACACATTAGACCATGTTAACGCACGCAAGCTATTACTGGGACTTTTAACAGCTTTCTATAAGCCTAAAGGTTTGTTTTAAAGCTATGCCCTCTTGATTGCATGACAGCTTTAAATTTTGTTTGTCAATTCGTGTTCAATCAGCCCTTTCATTTCTTTTAAATTAATTAGAAAAATTACTTTGTTATTTACACTAGCGGTTCATCTGAGGTTTTGCCAACTGTTGGTGTTTCAGAGGTGCAAGTATTGTGTACACATCATATGATAGGGGTTAATATTATGTTGGTGAACCCATCATACTTTTCCTCAGGGAGCCATCATCCTGGCCGCTTTCCACCTGATATTTCGATGCTTCTTCCTTCGAAATCGTTAGAGGATGCTTCGCTTAGTACTGTAGCGAAATATGTGAGGTGCGATTATAGTCATATCCTCACTGGTTACATTGGATCGCCATTATTTCTTGAGGAACTGGCTAGTTTTATTGAGGGATTGAAGAGCCCAGTGCCTTGTGATTTGTCAGAAGAAATCCCCTCTACGCGAAAGATTCCATTTTTTGTGTGCGATCCCGTGCTTGGAGATAATGACGCGCTGTATGTCTCAGATACCTTAGTAGAGGGATATGTTAATAAGTTGATTCCTCTTGCTGATATGATAACTCCAAACCAATATGAAGCTCAATGGATATCTGGAGTAACTCTGCGCTCATTTGATGATGTAAGCAGATGCCTCACGGCCTTACATCAGAAAGGACCAAAAATGGTGGTTATAACATCGGTGAAATTTTCTTTTGATGAAAATTTATACTTATTCGCTTCTAAAGCTGGTTCTCAGAAAATCTCTGTATCTTTTAAGCAGAAGCCGGCATATCTTGGAGGAACAGGGGATTTAATTGCCTCACTGCTAACTTTTTTTATATCAACACTTCAATTTGAGGAAGCAGTATTGAGGTCTCTAGAAATAGTGCAGGTAATCCATGTTATTCACCAAGCTTACCTGTTGGGCTATTCGACAGTTGCGATCCAACCACGGGCTCATGCATATGAAAATAGGTTTTCTGCTGTTAAAATTCTTTTTAAGATCTTTTTGAAAAAAGTGCTAATAGGAAGTAAGATTTCGCGTTAGGCTAAAAGAAAGCAAAAAATCACCTAAAAGAAACAAAAACTATGGTCGCTTCAATATATCCACAAAATTTTCATGGCAGCTCACTAATCTCATTTTATTTTCAAACAATATTACCTACTTTTATACTATGTTGTGCATATCCGAGTATGTTTGAATAGGAATTTTCTGCGATATTGCCCCCCTTGGTAGATTATTATCAAATATTTAAGTCATCAACTTGACTTTTGTGTTGGCAGCAATTTTTGTATTGTTCGACTTGGTCTATATAGGTACAACTCTAATGCATCAATCATAAGATTTCTAGAAAATATATTGTCTCTTTTCTATTGCTAATTATATGCCTTTTTTTAATTCCTTTACAGGATGTTATAGACTACACGTTGGCATTACCTAAGGATGGTGTTGCGTTAGATATAATTGGAGCACAAAAATTTATCCTTAATCCTTGTACCAAGCTCGAGTACAAGATTTTTGAGTGAAACTTCCTCATTCTGCTTTTCTATTTTTTGGCTCTACGTTAGTATAGTTCTTTTTGAAGTTATACGCTGGTAATATAATCGTTTCACTTTTTCTTACTTTCAGTATCTTATTTTCTGGTCGAATTTTTAGTAAATAAAATACTGCTTATCGTGGATATTATCTGCTATTACATGTTTGGAGGTGCATTAGGGCATGCATTTTATGTGTAGTTTGGATGTTTCTTTACATACTCGGTAAGTATTTTTTTTGCCTATTTTTTTCGGCTTGAATTGCAGTGTGGAAATTTATGGTTTCCGGCTGCATTAATTGCTTGCTAGCTGCTTTCTCTATAGTTCACCGCGCCTATTTCCTTAAAATAACTAACCAAATTTGATACAAAGGTCAAATCATCAGGATTCGATAAAGAAAAAATTACTTCATAGAAAATAGTAGGAGAATATGAAGCAGACCTAAATCTAGGAAAAATATCTTATTTTTTCCTTTAGCAAAAGCTTTAATCTGGAGGAAATCAGCATGTTTCTTTTGTGCTCTTGAATAGCCTTTTGTTACGCTTCCAAGTATTTTTCCCGAGAATCCTTTACTTTTTCTTGATATTTTCTACTGATTTATCGCTTTCTGATGTCTTTTTTATCTTGAAGAATGCTCTATAAAGCAGCCCGGAGTTTATCCTGCTTTGCTTCCTTTGCGTTGTATGAGTTTCTGCTTTATTTTTGTTTTAACTCTTTTGACCGTAAAATTTTAGCCACTCTAAGCGATGCTCATGCAAAGTTTCTTGTCGAATGAGGTTGTGATACTCAAGCCGAATTTGGTTGAACATACAATTTTTGTATTCTCTATGAGGATATGAACCTACGGCATGAAGTTATTTCGTTTTGAAGGAGATTTTGTTCCAACATACTGTCCTGGACAGCTATCTTTGAATATTTTTTAAAAGTGAAATGCTGTAGTTTCTCAAAAAATTTGTTGAATCTGTTTCATGTGGAAAAAAATTTTCCCTTGATAATTATAGAATGAGTTATACATGTTATTTTTTTTCCTATTGGAGTAGTAAGACTCTCTCCCTTGGGGATATCAGAGCCTATGTGACGTTTTGTTGTCTACCAGGACATTTTGTTTCATTGCGATAGATCATACCTCCATACAAACCTTTGCTCTCGATGAGCTGCTGTCCTTAAGCTTAAAATATACTAGGCTGCGCTTGAGAGTCGATCCTCCTTGGTAGGGAATTTTGTAATTATTTTTATTTCTTTTTCTCTTGCTAGCTGGTTGAACCGGTTAATCATATGTCGAGCATGTATTGCTTCATTTAGCCCCGTACAGCGCGCGCCTAGAAAACTAGCGCTTAATATTACTTGCAATAAAATGTCAAGGAGAAAAGGTGAAATTTCTGGATTCGTTGCTTTTTGCTAATATTTCTGTAATTGCATTGAGTACCAATATAATTTTTAACTTTTTGATTTGAAGCGACTGTGGGAGTGATGCAGGAGGAAACTTGCTATTGCACATTTGTTACTCGCATTCCTGCCATCTAATTCTAGTGGTTTGAAAATGTAACCCTGCGGCTGACTTGCTGGAGCAACATCATCATAATTACCTCTTATATGAGGCTAAAGAATTTGATACCGCAGGCTATCAAGTAGTATTGCAATTCTTCCACTGAAGTTTAGATATAGTGTTTGCTTGGAACCCAGGGAGCATTTCTTCACTGCATTTGGTGCATCCTTCTGCCAGTCTGGACTGCACTGTTGCGTATTGACTATGTTCAGGCAATGGAGTGTTCATGTAAGTTTCGCTTGTGATTTTTTGTGGTAATTTAAAGGAATTTTGTGCTCTATATCATGTAACCATAATTTAATAGTGGGTATTGGTCATTCTTATAAAATTTGTAGATAGGTGCTTATGTTACTGGAGTCGTTATTAAGAGTATATGCTTTTGTACAGAATCTTACTTTTAAAATGGACTTCACGTTCAGTTTCAGCTGAATAGAGCACTAAACTCAAGCAGCATTGCTTGATTCGCATGCGTAGCTTTCAAGGGAATATCCTGTGGTAAGATCTCTTCCTTGGGATTTTTTTTCATTTGCCCTTAATGAGTTTTTGCTGCAGTTTGTGTGCAGCATGAATGGTGCTGCAAAGAAAATATCTTGCGTCTTTGCCGCAGGTGTCATTTAGTGAGTGCTTTAGATTTTCTTTGCTTTGTTATCTCTCGAGAGCTGGCAAATACAGTTTCACGCATAGGCACCATAGCAACGAAGGTCACGGCCTTTATCTGTATAGTGTCTGCAGTAATTTTGGAAGTCATTATATCAATTTTTCACGGTAATTTTTGGCTTTTGCTGATGTGCGGCTTTGCAGTTTTTAAGTTATGCTTGGAGCCAGAGTAGTACGTGTCCTCATGCTAAAGCAGGAATTGGAAAGGCATCCTGCTACTAATAATATGCTTTTGGCTGAAGAAGCGCCAATAGATGTGTTGTAGAATTTGTATGTGATTTTATTAGCTAGATGTGCATATAGCTTGCGTGATATTCCAAGCACTTCAGCTTGCCGACGAACGTTCCTCCGCCTGTGATGGTGGGGTTCCACTATCTAGAAGCTTGCACCATGAAAGTATTTCCTCAAGATATTGAAGGCTTTAGAACAAGAGTAAATCCAGCGATATGTACGCTTTATCAGTTTTGACTTCCATATGGGTACACGAATACTAGGTGACGTCGCAGGCTGCATCATATTTACTGTTGTAGTTTTCTTGCGGTTGCAGTTAAAGAGGTGAAGCCGCTTGAGAGCCATTACCTAAAGCCGGAAAACGCAGTTACCCTTTCTTTGGCATGCTTCCACCTTGCCTCACTTCTTAAAGGGTTGATATGCGTAATCCTCCGAAATTTTGTTCATACCTAGTTACCCCTCCTATCCAACTAATGCATGTAGTGGAACGCATATAGCATCTTTATTCGGTGCACTATAGTAAGGTGGCGAACAGCTGCATGATTAGAAACTACTGTCTATGTGGTACCCAAAATCGGCGATCAGTGTTGATTACGTGTCATTCATATGAGAGTGTGTAACATTTGGCCGTGAGCTTTTGTGGAGTTATAGTTGGGGGTACTCGAATTTATGAGCGGCTGCACTGTCGCAGCTGTACCTGTGTTCATTGCTCTCGGTGAACGTGTTGCTATCTGGAGGATTATGCCGGTGTATGTAGAATAGCCATTGCGCTGCTGTGGTGCTGAATATTCAGAGCAATAGGTGCCTAATAGTGGGTTCTCAGAAAGCACAAAGACAAAAAAATCCAGAGTACAACACACCATTAAGTAACTTAAATTCGTTAAGGTTATGCAGTTTTTCCAGCTACATGCCGGAAGTTGGCTTAATTTCTGGGGTACAGTAATTAGCGAAAGGGGTGGAACTTTTTAACTGTACAATAAGCTTTTTACGTGACATACTTGCGGCACTTAAGATCGTAGCTTAAAATGCCATTACATCATTTCCTTTGGGTAGTACTCGGATGTGTCGCATGCCAATGTGGGCACTCAACCTCCCACAAGGCTGGTGTATTTATCATTGGCAAATATAGAAACTTGTGAGGCTAAAATTGTCCCAGCTTACTCGGGCCTTGCTAAACTTGCCACAATCTGGTGACTACGGGTTACGTGGTTGGGAGTGCTTCCTTCCATATATCCGGGTTGAATACTTTAAGAAATCAGTTGTTAATGAAAAACCTAGACGAATAAACATAGGGGGAGAGAGAGGAGTGAGAGTTGGAAGGTACACTCATGTTGTGCAGGGCTTGTTTCATGTGCAAAAGAAATGCTAATGGTAGTAAATACTATGGATCGCCGTTAAAATGCAACTCATCCGTTACTAGCATCCACAATAGCCCCATTTTACACGCGTTATCAGTACTCCAGCAAGCGGTAATTCTATAACACGCCTTTGTGATGCTCAGTGGGCCCAATCTCCGAGTGCTCTAGGGTTGTAAGGTGCGGGGAAAATTTTCGCGATGCGGTTTAACACGTGACTGTATGTGTTAAATAGACGTCTAACTCGGCGGAGCAGTTTCGCATATTTTTTTCCTAAGTACTCACAAAATTTCTTATACATGGATTCACAAGTGGGCATTTTTTACACGAAGTTACGCATTCGGTTGGCAAGTTTTTTTACTACAGCCACGGCGCATATTAAATTCCGCATAGTGTATGTGTGGGGTACCCTGATTACGCACGAAATGCCTAAGTATAAGTTGGAACCGCGAGCAGGAAAAGATACCCAGCGAAGAGTAATCAGACAGGTTGGAATTAAAAAAATGGAACCTTTGAATGAAAGTAATATCACAGGGAACAAAGGGTGAACTTGCGGTCTTTTTCTTCCGGGAATATATTGTCTTCTTTTGAAGCACCTGAGTTTGATGCTGAGTTATAAGGTAATAGGACTCATATGCGTTCCACTCTCCATTTTATTACTTTCTTTAATATGTAATTCAGGTAATCTGACCATGCATGTAAATACAATGTGAAGGGCGGTATGCGCAGGCACAGATATCCTGTGCTTCCGTAACTTTTTGGTTTTCAATCCGTTCCTTCACAGTGCGCTTCCTGCTTCCTTGGGTTTTTCCTTTGCATTAACTCTCAGAAGTCAAAAGATTGAAGGGCTTCCACGGTCCCCGTGATATTTTCTGTTAAATGCAATTTTTGGCGATGAAAGTTTCCGTTCATATATGGCGACTTCTACGTCGCTGAAGAATTCGTGTTTTTCGGGTAGTAGTTTGCTGGGGGAGGTCGAAAAAAATTATACCTTTTCGGAGTTTGTCGGTACGGTACCAGACGATACTCATGTGGCACAGCTCTGCGAAAGGGAAGTCCGCCCAAGAAGATGCCGCAGTGCACCCCCTCACGGGGGTGCGCCTCCGGTTTTACATGAAGTAGAGGCATGTTCCAGGATTCTTGATTCTGGTGGACAAGAAGCCGTGGCATTGCCCAGTCTTTTGGAGTTTCGGACTGAGAATTTTCTAGCGACACAAAACTTTTCAAAAGATGAGTTATGCGATCCCCTTAATATGGGTTCGGATATCTCTGTAGCACTGCAAATGGTAGAAGCAGCCCTTCAGACTTGTGACTCCGAGAGAACTGCATTTAAAAAAAAATTTTTTAATTATATAGGTCAGCACCGTTCGCAGTGTTTGGATGCGCCAGTATATTCGAGAAACCTATGGAAAAAGCAATGCGGAAGCTGCGATTATGCAAACTATAGTAGCGAACCGCTTCAGGGAATGGGCGTGATTGATAGTCCACCGTTCGAAGCGTGTACTTCCAGAGGACAGCTTTGTCCATATATCTGCAGGCATTGTGCCACTAGCGGGACCACTTATGAAGATAGGTGCCCTTGCATATGCCTTGAAGGTAATAGATCTAATATAATACATTCCAATGTGAGAATTCCTGAGATTCGAAGCTGCATGCAAGCAAGGTCCCATGAGGTAACTGCCCTTCAGCCTGCTACTAATGATGCATCTTCACATCCTGGTGAACCTATCGCTTGTGTTGATGAGTATGACGGATTAGGGATACCAGATCCTCAGTATTTTGTTGGTTCTGTCAAATTCTTAAGCGCATCTCATGAAAGCACCGTGCAACTTGGCGTAGAGGATGATGCAAGCACTGCATTTAGTGAATTTTTTTCAGCTACTAGGGATCAGCAGGAAGCCTCGGCTTTCCCGGTAATTGAAAAAATTAAGTTGACAGATTCTGCGTTTTGTGGGGAAGCAGTTTCGGAAGATGAGACCAAGAGCTGCGATCAGTATTCTTTCAGAAAATATCCAGGTACCCGAGTGGACATTGAGTCTCTCAAGTTCAGTATCGCACCGTCATTTGCGTATGGTTGTCCTGGTCACAGGAATGACGCAGAGTACCCCTGCAAGGGATTTCAAGACACATCTGCGAATGATATTTCTGGTCAAGTGTGTTGTGCTAGAAGACTCGAGCCAGCGAGTTATATCCGGCCTAATTTGCTAGTCTACAATTCTGGATGCAAGGAGGGGCTTACTAAAGGATTGCAGGGCAGGACTAATTCTAAAAATTTTTATTTGGTTGATCAAAACAAAGTTGCTGAAGAAGAGTTTTGTTCCCATGATATTTATTGCGATAAATGTGTTCTCAATGGTCCTCTCGTTAAATATATGGGCGGTTTCAAGGCAGATTCTTACGATAGGTCATTAGGCGACCAATATTCTACGACAGTGTCTAATTTTGGCTCGAATGCTAGCTTTGATAATACCCAAAATTCGGATATTTTGAGAAAAGTTGCAGGGAGTCATTCTAGTAAAGCTAGTGAAACAGGAAAAACATGGTCATGGCTGCAAGGAGTCATTAAGAGCTGGTTTTCCCCCTATACTTCTTTGGATGAAAATATTCCATCTCCTGATAGCCACCTTTATGAAAGTTTTTCTGAGAAGGCCCGGAGTAGAGTTATCCCAGAGCTTGACTCACAGGGATCACATTCTTGCTATTTAGGGAGCTTCGAAAAATTTGGAGCCTCTTACACGCATGATATGGCCTGCGATGATACGAAAAATGCAGCGCGATATAAATTTCCCTACCGGGATGCCGCTTTTCATCCTGCGGTCAATATGAGCGCCAAAACTTATAATATTAATGATTCTGATAATGAGAGAGTATCTTATTTTTGGCCGGGAAGTGAAAATGCCTGCTATCATGGCCAGAACTTACTTAGCTCATGTAATACGACTTGCGTTATTTGCCAGGATGTATGCAAAAACAAATTGAATAATTCTAATAACGTTGAAATGCCATCCTATGGAAAGGGTGCTTACAATCCTGCTATAGCATCTTACAATACGTGTTTTCCGGTGTATGCTTTCGATAATGTTTGTACCCATGCGGCCCGGGAAGATCTTCGTTTACCGCAACATAATTGCTATTTTCAAGGATGCGGCCCTTCTAATGAAAAGGTGGCTTTGCAGAATAATGCATGCCTTTACTTTACCCAGTCCGACTGCCTGGGCACACACGATCGAGACGTAGCACGGAAGGAATTGCAAGATTCTCCTGAAGGAAGAAAGCTATCATCTCGCTACAAAAGTTGGGTTACCGAAGTCGGAATTATGGGCCTTTAATAGCTTAAGCCTTCTACCTAGTTGGCTTCATCCTTTGCTCTAAGTTCTTCATGATTTTTCTCATGCTCCACCATGAAATTCAAGGCATGTCTTCTTTGGTTGTCAAGCAATGCTATGAATGAGATGTGTGTTGTAGATTAGTTTGTGCGGTAAATTTTTATTCTAACATAAAAAAATATAACAGTAAAACTTGGATCGCCATGTTTTTACTTGGAGAATTTTTTGATTTTATGCTTTGACGGGATGACGTGTGCATCGATGATACTTTCAGCTGAAAACACTTTAAGTTGGCGGTGCTGCATCTGTATGCTTCGTGACTGTTGCTTGTTTCCAGATGCACATTTGCACAGCGAATAGCTTGCGGCGCGTTTAGCGAATATAAGGTGAATCACTTCCAGCTCAAATTAGCGCTTTGAATATTACGATAATTTAGATTATCTGTTGTCATAATTTTTTCCTCACAGCACACATGGGTAGCACTACCACGAAATTTTGCTCAGCATAATATATTTTTCGGCCAAGTGAAACTTTGTACACCTGAAATTGCTTTGGAGGATGGATTTCTTTGGTAACATGCCGAACTTCTCTTATTGATTTGTAGTATAAGCATGCAACCTAGGATACATCTGTGCGATGCTCTTCGGAAAATACTGTACAACAACTGGTGTGCTTGTTTTTTTCTTGACGTGAACACACTGCAAGTGCCATTCCGAACTTGCTAAACTATTGCATGGGACATGCAGTGTCCTGCCATTTACACCCAGGTAGGGTCGGTAGATCGTGTCTGCATTAGGTATTTCTATTGTATATAGGCACCCTCCATCATAAGAGTTTCATGGTATTGTATTATTTATTAATGTCCTCGATCGAAATATCCTTGGCCACCAACTTAGGTTATGCTGACTTGACAGGGTATAGTATCTCCCAAGCTTCACCCATCATAAACCCTTTTTTTTCAATAGGGTAATATTCACGCACTTGTTACGATCACGCATTATAGGCTGTACGCTTATTCATGTATTCAAGGTTATCTATAACCGTGCAATGTGCAACGGCGTGAAAATTTCTACGAAGCAAAAGGGCGAGAGTAAATAGCGCACGCGAGCGCCAAAATTGTCATGGCAAAAACATCGCGCGGGCTCTAATGTGCTTAATTAACTTTCCAGGGGAGCCATCCTGGTACTTGCGGTTTGGGGCCCTAAATCATAAAAAGAATAGTCACTAAGGAACAAAACATACTACTAAGTACAGAATACAAACAAAGGGTAGCTGCGAACGTTATGATAGAGCACCGCCAATCAAGAAACTTCAATGCCACAAATTTTTCATGCTCCCGAAAACTGAAGTAAACTATCCATGCCACCTTTTGAGATGCATCTGCATATAAAATTTTCTAGGGAATTTCTTAGCACCTTGAGGCTGGTAGAATATAAGCAGGACAATCTCATGATGAATTAGTTGACTTGGCGCAAACCTCTTTAAATTAGCCTTTTAAGAACAATTAAAACCCTAACGAATGAACCCTGAAAAGCCCGAAAAGGAGTGAAATGCTGCTTTTTCTGTATTGCACAGCTGTACTATATGTCCTTGATTAGACTTTAGGCATGATCAATGGCGAGTGCCAGGAGTAATATCATAAATATTTCGACTAAGGAAAAGGACAAAAAGCCTCCCATAAACCTCAAGTTCATACGCAATAATCAATAAACGCACAAGAACCTAATAAAAAATAAAATGTGAAAAATATTTCGCATTAAATGTGATCAGCACTACTCATCTATAGCACGTTCCAAATTTTGCTAAGCAGAGTTACACTGCCTCCATAATAACTATAATTTTAAGGCTTCGCTCAGCCCATAATGGTAACCCCTATGCACTCCTATACACTGATTATTCAAACTACTTACAGGCCATGCCAGAACACTGCTGTCACTCAATCTTCCGACCACCAAAAAAGCATTTCTCCTTTAGACGAATATAGTTATGTGACACTCCCAAACTTCTATGGAAGTTGAGCATCCAAAAATATACTTCATATACAGTACAAGCAGCTATCAACCTACAACTCAAACGCTGAATTTTTTATGATCCCTACACACAAAAGGACGCCCTAAAAGGAAGAAAAGCCCGTACTACTAGCAATGGTAAAATTTGTCCAACTCACTCAAATGCCGAAACCAGAGCAGTATAATAATGTAAACTTATAAATATTTTTTCTATCTCAAAACAAACCAATACCTAAAAAAATTAGAGATATGCTAAATAGTCCTAGTAGGAGCTATACTCTTCCGGGACACAAAAGGTAGCAAAAAAGCCTCATTTTCGTTTAAAACGCATTGATTGCACCTCAGCAAAAAGTAATTACATCATCTTGCTTCATCATAATATAAGCATGCCAAAGGTGAGATGCCATACAAAAATCTCATTAGGGAGAAAAATAGAAACAGTTGTACGCACTGCCAGAAATATGAGATGTCTTTGCTATTCGCCCAAGAAAGAAATATTACTATAAGCGAACAGCAACTGAGAAATAGAAGCAAAATTCGGTACGATTTCGAACATATCAACGCTCTGGCCTTTAATTTTGTACTGATAGTAAGTGAAGATCATAGGGGATGAAAAATACATATTCAAAAAAACGCTTTACAATACACGTAGGCGGCGCAGTGTCACACCTATTTTGTAAAGTCATACAAATTTAAGCAAAACGCCGGTTTCCAAATGCACCCAACTTCCCCCCTCTCTATAGTTGTCGAGGTTAAGACAAAAGCAAGCCACTTAGAGCATCGTGGCGCTTGTCACTTACGCTTAGACTGAGCCTTTGGACCCCTCTAGGGAGCTCTACCACCAAAGTTAACTAAATAAAGTATTACCGGGCTACGTCTGAAAAACTTGTTTGACGTGCAATATTATAAAGAAGCCTTTCGTAGATGTCAACCGTGGCACATTATTCTGTTCCATACACAGCAAACTTTACAACACAGCTTCAAGAACTGGAACATAAGATATTCAGATAGACTATCTGCATGTGCAACAAAATATGCTTCAGAAGGAAACCTAAGCAGAGGGTATTTTTTACACCATCAATTCAAAAAGAGCTACCTTATATCATCACCTAAATTAATGCGCCCCTCTTAAACTTCGAAAATGAAGAAATTTAGCGAATTTTCGCTATACCATGCAAAGAATCTTGCCATAAGTATGACTTCAATTAACCAAAACTGCAATTACATATTTAAACAAGGAAAAATTCAATTGTCCGTCTCCAAATAAACTTGCACGCAGATGATCACTAGTTATAACTTCAGCAGAAGAAGAGGGACAATGAGGATCTTCCTGGGCGAAACAGCTTATTGAAGCTTCATTTTCTTCGGTCTCTTGTAAAAAATCTACATAAAAAGAGGAATTTCCTGCAAGATGGGAGCCCGTTTGAATTTGCTTCCTCAAGATACTCTCCCCTACCCCAATCATCATACGGTCCTCTAAGGCCTCCGCATAAAATATCGTCAAACAAATATACTTCATTACAGTAACCTTGAAAATAGGCGATAGAGAACCAGAAAATTCTGATGTCTTATCCTTCCAGTGTCCTTCAGAAAATCCCCACCTCCTGCAGCACACACAATACCATAAGTTACCATAAATTTTTCCGAAAAAAGGTTTGTCATCATGCTACCGTATAAAACTTTTCATTGCAGTAGTACCGAGTATACATATAATTAATAAAAAACCCGGCTTATTAGCCGCCTTTGAAACTGCTTGTGCCGCTAACGTGAGTTACAAGAAGCATTGCTATGTGAATTTCTTATTAGAACATTAGCTAATACGGTGTAAAAACTGATAAAACTTGGAAAAATGATAGTTAAGCAGTGTCAAAAACAAGAGGTTTTAAAAAAGTGTAACACATGTTCAAATTGTAGCAAATGGTTCAGGAATTAAGACTCTAAACAAGATTCATCAAGCATAATAATTTTGTGTTCAATATCATTTTACGTGACCTCTCTTGCCAGAAATTGAGCTGCATATCCTCATTTTTAGTTAAGATACAAAAATTGAAACAATCAATATATAGAGCAGATTGATGAAAGCAGGTTTTCAATGGATTTCAGAGTAACCGCTAGAAATATCGTGTCCTCGTAGTTGCCAGGGGAGAAATTTAATTGCAGCTAAAACAGAGGGGATATGAATTAGTGGCAATGTCTCACCGAGGTTGCCTACATATAAATGCATCTAAACTTAGAATCCAGGCTGTTCTCATCCAAACACGAAAAAATTACGTTCATACTAAAAAATTACCTGAAAAAAATTCGAATCCCTTCTTCGAGACAAATATGATAAACAACAAACACCGCAATGGAGATAAAAACTGCCAGAATTACGTCGACTGTATAGTGAAGCCTCGAGGTAGCGCAACAAACAGCAATGCACGCTACAATAAAAAAAACAAGTCTCTTCAACCAGAAGTGACCATGGAAATAAAAACTCCAGGTCAACCAATTCAATACTAGCAAAATTGAGTGCCCGGAAACTATTACGTCTGAACAGGTCATTCGCTGAGCTGTTAATAAACTGACAACACTCTTCACCTGAAGTAAAAAATTTTACCCTCAGAATTCTCATAAAAGCCAAAAGCTGGCAAGGATAATGACATTATCAAAGACAACATGCACAAGTAATTTTTTAGAGTGTGGAATCAAACAAATTTCAAAGGTAGCAACACAAGAAATACTGAATATTCGAGTTATCAAAACATTTAAAGTAGGTATATACACTATAATTTAGAGTTAAAAAAGCAGAGATAACTCACCAAATCTGCGAAGGATGTGATCTTCATTGGTACGCAGGTGGTAACAGGATCAGGAACAGAGGTCACGAGTATAACCAGTGCCCTAAAGCCGTAAGACACTGCACAAATAAAACCTATGCGATTAACCAAGGAAAAACGCATATGCCTGTCCTTCAAAAATAAAATACACATCAGAGTTCCCACAGTTAATAGAGTCTCAGCGGTGTTTATGGCGCCGTAAGAAGGAAAAGGAGGGTCAACGAGTGTATGGAGTACATCACGAAGTGGGGGGCGCTGCTCATAAAATTGATCAGCTAGAATTTGTGTTAAGAGTACAAAAATTGCAAAGCAGTAAGTTAACAGCTGCGCAATTATTAGCGAGGACCAGTAGAACCGAGTTACATGCTGGGAGGTGTACTCAACGCGCCTGCGATTACTTTCCACCAGGTGATCTATACCATCGAGCGGAAGATAAGTATCCATCTTCTGGCATATTAACGCACAGAAAAGATGCTTTTTATTTGTTCAACTATTCTTTCAACACCACAACTTACGGAATAAAATTATCCATATTAAGAACAGCCAAAAATGTGATAATGAATAGGATAACCAGTAAACTAAAGGCATTGGTTATATAATTTCTAACGACAAACCAAATTCTTATGATTAAAAAAATGTATCCCCCTTTGAAAGCGTTATTCGATATCGCTATTCCGTAGGGTCTTTATAGTGATATTTGAAGTTTCCGGAACATAAGCAGGACGCAGAAGGTAGAGAAGCTTGCACCACTCCAAGAAAGCGTGCCATCTTTCCACCCAAAGACGTTACGTTACTTCACACAAGGAAATCCCTTAACGTCAGCCCACGCAAAAGATCTTTTAAAATTCAACGCATATCAAGATTAAAGTGGCAAAACACTCTTCAGGCACTTTTTTTCTCTTTTTTTTGAGAGAAAAATATCTTATAACTACACACACAAACCCACTAGATGAGAATTATTCTAGAATGGTTATCCGCGCCTAGTTCTGAATGAAACGCTAATAAGAGCATGCTATTTCCATAATAAATATGCCATGGCTTCCTACACAATTAAGCTCGAGAATAAAAGGGAATAAAAACTTATCATGATAGTAAAAGTAAGTCACCAAAGAAAAAACGGGTTCTGCACAGCTTACAGTTTTCCGGAGTACGGATTGAGGATTAACCCACGTAAAATAGTAGCTGCATAACGCCTTGGTATACCACAAATTTTGAACTTTCCCAGTCGGTAGGAGCTTGATAGTTGCCAGTCATAGATTAACCTAGCTATAGTAGCTCAAGACAGGGAAAACGAAAGGATGGCGATATTCAAAGGTGAAATTAGTTGTAAAAGGACGTGATCCCAATGGATTAGTAGAATTTCAAAACCATAATAGGGCTAGATGCCCAGAATTATGGAATAAAATCAGAATTGCCCTAGCATCGAAAAAATCATCCCGACGATAATGAAGCTTTCTAAAACGTGGCTGTCACTACAAAAGTGTGGGTTGGCACACCACAATGAAAATAAACTCTTGAGAAATTTCCATAATTTAAGCAGATATTGTGAAAGAAGAGATCCTAAACTGAGGTGTCACATAAATTATCAAAAGGCTAAATATTTGAGGCCATCAGCCAACAACACAGAAAGTTATCCAACATACAACACGTTAAACTGCCAGATGCCTTCAACTAGAACAGCACTAGTAAGCGCATAGCGTCCCATAGCAGTTACCAAATGTAGTTTCCTTATGCATTTTCCATAGTAATGAATGAGGAAGGCACGATACACCGCAAACAAAAACTGAAGGACCACACCTTAAGCGCGCCCACGAAAGATGATAGTCAAGCAGTGTTCTTCTCATGTGCGAACATTATGGATTTAAGCAAACGGAAGAAAGAACAAAGACATTTTCTGGTAGGAAGGCTATCATTCATATTAGGCGTAGCGAAGAACATCGGCTATCGAACATTCAGCAAGGTGAAGTATAGCAAGTATGCTGCCGAAAGGCTAGTATGAGTACATACTTAAGCACCCCAAGGATACGAGAGCTACAGCAAGTAGTTCCATGAAAGAAAATGAAGACCTGGCGTAAGCGAGACGGAAGAGTTTCTCTGTTGCCTAAAATGAAGGAATCATGCTAGAAGGAATCACAAGCATTTAAACTAGTTGCATTGTGTCCAACGCTTACCTCAATTAGTGATAGTATCAACACTTCAGTTATAGAGGGTACTTGTAAGTTGTGCAAGCCTACTATCTACCTGGAAGATACCTCTAGCTTACGAATTGAGTCAGCATTCAACCAAGTGCAGCAAAAAATGAGATTTTTCAGAGCTGCTTACATGGTAGGTATCTTCTTGAGTAGTAATTGGAAATAGTGAAGGATCCGCATCATATGTACAGCGAGCTAGATTCGTCTACAGGATCTTTCCGTACTATAAGGAGTCAAGCGGACACTTTTGAGCCAGAGCTGCATGCACCCAGGAAAGTAAGCATAGAGAATTTTGTTACTTTCTCTGACGGGTTTAGAACATCAATAAATCTAGGAATGTATATTTTGCTTTTTTCATTTTTTAGGAAGGTATCTACGCAAAAATTATATATTGATATTTGTGGCAAACCAAGCAAAGCGAGTTGATGGCACATAACTTGCTACCTAGGCAGCTTCCCAATGCTGCATGTTGAATCTTTTTGATGGAAGCTCATAGCTGAAGGGATTTGGGCATACCTTTATGTTAGGGAGTTTTTTTCGAATGAGAATGAGAATATACAGTTGTAGCTCCATTGAGTGTAGGATATGTTCAGCACACGCTGCATTAGATGAGGAACAGTTACTCCCGTCCCCAAGAGCCAAGTTTCAATGAATTTGTACTCAGTGAAAAAAATTGTGTGGAAATTATTAGAGCAAGCTTCCGAGTTAGCTCCGTTGGAGGCCAGATGATATTTTGCTTTAGTTTCGCTAAAGTGATATAAAATTCATTGAAGGTTTTTAAGAATTTGAAGTCGCCACAACAATTGAGAACCCTCCTATCACCACTTTTTGCGCAAAATTACATTCAAGCTCTAAATCTTGCGCGCTGAAATTATTTGAATGCACTGTTTCAAATTCACTCCTTGTCTTTTGCGAGTTTTAAGCCCTCGTAAATTTTTAGAAGATTCCATATTAATATTTCTTCCAGAAAGGTATGGAAGAACTACATACATATTTGTCAATCAGGTAAGGTCGCGCAGACTTTCTTACAAACACATCGAACTGGATAAAGTCAGCAACAGGATATAGCAGCTAATAGCACAGATATGCCAACCGTGAAGCTTTCTTCCTATAAAATGGCGAATACATCTCCACCTGTCTAGCTGAAAATATTTTATCCTTTCGCCCGTTACACGAATCATACGATTCCAAGCTTATACGTGGAGCCCAACTGGTGCCTCTTTGTCAGCGTAGTTACCAATAAGGCTTATTAAAGGTAACATAAGCAACAAATGATATTTTGCAACTTCATCGCAGCAATTGTATGGTGTTTAAAGTACATAAAATATTGAAATATTGAATTCCAAGACATTTTTAAGTATGTTTGCGAGTACTATGATTTCAGCTGTACTAAACTACTTCTCAAGCTTACAGAAAAGAAAAATAGCCCACCGTCAATAAGCAGTGTCACCACTCGGATTATGGATTCGTAGCTGAGTGATTGATACAATAATTTGATGCCGAGCTCTTTCCTCAATATTTTCTAGTTAATTGGAAAATCGTAATTAATGAGGTACGCGTATACACTGAGTGATATTGTTTTAGAAAAAAATTCCCGCCTGAGCTAAGTGCTCCAAGCATGCAATAGCCTATGATCTTGCTAGAATTTACCCCAAAACAAATTCACATAACAATATTCCGCAAAAAGTGGTGAAATGCAACTCAAAATCACTGTCAACGTAAGCATGCTATGAAATGTAGCATCCATACCTTGTCTTGGTCGTGGAAGGAAGATAATCTAGGTGAGTTATATATTATATTAAGACTTGCTATACCAATACCTCGCGACGAGCTATCATAGCACCATTTAATGAAGCTCTTTTTCACAAGATTGGATATGAATGCGTATGCTACATCCAGACTTATTTCCTACATCCTGCACCTTATTGAAAACTTACAAAGCCTACTATCTGTCAATGCCTGCAGTAAAATATGCTGTAGCACCCCTACCATTGGAAGATCGCTGACACGATGTGGACTATTGTCACCGCAAGTCCCGTATCAGTGTTGTGGGTGCCATGAGGACGATGTGGACTATTGTCACCGCAAGTCCCGTATCAGTGTTGTGGGTGCCATGAAAATACGCTGTCGTGCTTTGCAGCAAGTGCCTATAGCGTTACTATTTTATGGCGTACATTTTAAGTGAGTGCGCGAAGATCTTTCTTATAATTTTACATCGGGCGTACCGCTGATGTAAATTTGAGTTTCGGCATGCTTTGGTACAATTTGCTTTGATGGAGCTTGCACTTGTGATGAATACTGGCGATGAGGTGACATTTGTGCTGCAGTTTCTATTTGGTGCTCGCTTTCATCTTACAGTAGCGTTCTGATATTTTTGCAACGAAGTATGGATAGTGATATACCACAAATCCATATAAAATTGTCAAAAGGGCAGGTGCGCCCAATTGTTCTTGCAGTTGGTGACCCCCAGCGGGCGTATCAATTCGCTAAGATGTGTCAGAGCTACCATGAATTGGCTAATAACCGGGAATATCGCTCTTTTCACTGCAAGAATGAAGGTACAATCTAGCCAGAGGTTATTGGAAGATCCTCTCAGTATGTCAGAATAAATGATATTGATGGAAATACTATTCTTGCTGAATTTTCCTTCACTTTTTTGCTGAAATATAACATTTTCACTTCATGCATTGTACACTCTTTACCAATGAGGCTCAATAATCATATTTTTTTGCTTGAGACATTGCAGCTTGTGTGAAAAGAAGCAGTTGCGGATAATAGAATAAATCGTGATCATCGGTTTGCGTGTCAGCTTTTAATGGTGTGAAGATGCTTTTAAATAGCTAGAGATCTAGACGCTTCGATATGATGCTACCATGGCGCACAATATTTGCTGTGCTTTTTTTACGATTCTGGTGTTATTGAATCAGTCCTGAGGTGATCCTTTTTCCTTCCCTTCCTGGAGTATTCAGGGGTTAATAAAGCCTTGTTTTTTATAGTGCAGTTACAGCAGTTTTTTGGTAACAGTACCTACTGCAGCAAGCTTGGGATTATTTTCCAACTTCACACATTTTCACTTTTTCGAACTGGGCAACGTTACTTACCAGGAGTGGAGTTCACTATTATTTCCCACGGAGTGGGCGCTGCTGGGGCTGCCATATGTTTCGAGGAATTAATAGCTGCGGGAGCAAAATTAATTATCCGAGCGGGAACTGCAGGCTCATTGGGATCTCATATGCGAAGAGGAGATATTCTGATAGCCATGGCAGCTGTAAGAGATGAAGGTGCTGTTCGCATGCTTATCCTTTTAAAAATATGTCCGACTATCGTAATACCTTTAATTGTTTAAATAATATTTTATGGATCATTTTAATAACGCTGATCACTAAACATCTTTTACAGACTACTTTATTGTGCCTATTTCGATAATTTTTTGTGTAGATTGTGTACTATTTACTACTTCGAATTCTCTGCTTGAAAATGGAAATTACCAGTTGATATTATAGTATCTCACTTTTCAGGGGTGACTCCACACCTCGTTCCTCTAGCTTATCCGGCAGTGGCATCTTTAGAGGTCTGTGAAGCACTTATGAACTCCGCTAAATCCTTAAATGTGGAGGTGTCCAAAGGCATAGTACTCACCACAGATGTGTATTACAACTCCATGGTCCTATCGTCAAATCTAGCAATGTATTCAAAAGCAAATGTAAAGGCTGTTGCGATGGAAGAGTCAACTCTTTTTGTAATCGGTAGCCTGAAGAATGTATTGACTGGAGTTATTCTTACTATTGATGGCAATCCTTTGACCGGGTACTCTTAATTTGGAAATACATCAATGTTTTCTATGTTGAATGTAATTTAATGCAGTCTCTGATACAATAAACACGGTTATATATCGTAAGCTGTGAATTTGTTGTTTAATTTTATAACCCTGTTTATTGTATCAGAGACTTTCTAACTTCCTTCTCCGAAGAGCTGGAGACTGGTAAAACCAATATGGCCAAAATTTGTTTCGGAGCTATAACCAAATTGTCAATGATGTTCAAATAAGAAAGCTGGGTATATGGAATATTTAGGGATGGGGACATCATTTTCCATTAAAAGCAAACTGAGAGTCTGGGCTTATCAAGAAGATTACTACAAAAGATCATTTTTTAGTGGCAGGATTCTCAATTATTCTATGCAACTACCTTTCTTTATTTTATTCATACCTGGCATGTTTTAGCGGAATTTTCTTTTTCTAATATTTTCGAATGTGCTTATTACCCGAGGAGCGGGAGAATATCGAATCACACTGAAAATTTTCAAGTATTTTTTTGTGTGCCAATTTAGCGTTTCTTTGGCTGTTTAAGCTTATTTAAGTGATCTTCATAAGTTTCCATATTTTTTTAATTTCTCCTTTGAAGACATAGCTAACTTAACTTTTTGATTATAGCAACTTCTCTATAAAAAAAACTTTTCAGCTTTTCGTATATCACGTTGTGTTGAGAGCTTTCCAACCCCTGCGTTCAACGAAACAGCACCAGAATTTTTTTGTATTGCTTTTATTGCCGTGCTGCAGTATTAAGTATGCGTGTGATCTTGCTGTTACCACAAAAATTTGTGTAGAGACATCCAAAGTCCACGAATTACCCGGGCCTTGAGCAGCCAAAATTGCTAAACCATATTGGTGTAGATGGTACTTCCTGATGCTAGGGGACTTGATTAATTTAGCGTGCAGAAGCTATTTTTGTTAGCATCGTTACTTTACTGCACTGTGTTGGTAATAGCTTCAGATTTAGTTCAAAGTTCTTCTCAAGCCTTTGCTCTATAAAACTTTAGCGTAGACCTTTTTTTCTGCGTTGCTTATTTCAGTAACTTTAGACTTCAGAACTTTCATGAAATCCATGAGATTTGCTGGGACTTACTGCTGGTAATTATATTTTAAAGGATTTAAACTGGAAAGATATAGTTTAAATCTGCGCTTCGGGAACTATCCAATTGTTTGGATGCATCAGAATTAAAGAGGTCATGCTCACCACACTATAAATTTTGTTTTATTCATCGGTTTTTATTGCAAGTGCTTAAATATACGCCTTTAGCATGGGAATGTACCGCAGTTTTCTGTGTAAAAGTTTTGCGGTTGATACAAGCTGCATATGTAATCGTCACAAAATGTGTACTTGTTTTTATCAAAGAAGTGAATTAAATGACCTCGTTTAACTTTGAGTGGCTTGAAAATAGCCTTAATGGTCTAAGATATGTTCTTCTGATACTGGAACACTTTGGAGTATTCATCGAAATTTTGGTAATTGTGCTGTAAAAAATTGCTGCGCAGTGCACGATACAAAGTCTTTCAAAAAATCTTATAATATGAAGCAAAATTTTTACTTTTTTTCATGTTTGGGTTCTTGTTATATTTTGTTGTTTGTATGGCTATGTTACGTTATTAGATGAATAAAAAAGTAGAAAAGCTGTGCCATTTAATGTTATGGGGTAAAGAATATGCGCGATTCATTTTGAAGTAATGACCGAGCAAAATTTTCCAAGCTATGGAATGAGTAAAATTAGGATACATTTTTGAAAGCGTTTGCTACACCTTAGTTTACCAGACGGCATGCACGTACTGAGAACTCCTACTTATCTAGTTATCTTTAGAAATCATATTTATTTTATCATTTTTTTTCTTGGACCTGAATATATGTTCGAAGCCATGGGATATAAATGGGACTCACTGGGGTTTTTGAGCAAAATTTATGCAAAATTTTTCTTGGACTTTATTTTTTTACCAATAGTTTAGGTGAATGGTATGACGTGCCTTGTTATCTATTCATTTGATGGTTTGCAATTCATCTACTATATTTAAGTTAAGAAGTTCTGAAATGTCCAATGTGAATTTTAAATCTGTAGGTCAGGCCAATAAGTTATTCAACCTAAGTATGGCAACCAATTAGTTTCCCGTCTGGTGCACCCATTTATTAGCCCTTGAGTGATAATGTAACTGCATAGCCTAGATCTCTTTCTAGGTCAAAGGTAGCGATAGACTTAATGCTATGTTTAAATCTCGTAACTAGCAAGTTTCCTTCACAAGGTTGTGTTTAAAAAGAAAGAGAATACACTTAGTGTGAAGTGTAGAGCGCATACTCAGTTAGTGTTCATTTCCCACTTGATGTACTCCGGTACATCTGGTATGCTAAGCACTTAATCTACAATGAGTGCAGGAATTCTTCTGCCTTAGAGACAGTACTATCGAATTCTATGTCTTGCGCCCGTAATTTTCAACAATAAATGGCCCGAGCTTTAATGAAAAATAGCTGGTTTTCCTGACTACTTTTTAGTTTAAAAGTATGATATGATACTTTTGAGTTATTATCATCAGTTAAGACACTGTTATTTTTAATTTACAAAAGAAATCACTTTAATGCTTTTAACAGAGCCAAAGGAACTAGAGCAAAACTATAAGTTTGCCGAGGTCTAGTTATCTTATTCAGTGCTATTCGCAATTCCAGGGGGTTGAAGCAGGATAATTCCGTATTTTGAGAGTTGTTTTTTCCTAAACGCGTTTATTGCTAGCTCATGCTATGGCACGGATATAGGAAAGAAATAAAAAGCAGCGATACCCCCAAATGTGCGTATTCAAATAGATGCACTGCAAGGTTTGCATATATAGTGCTAATTCAATGCGTTTCTAATCCCCTTGTATACATCGGAACTACTCTATTTTCCAACACAGAAGCTTATAGCATGATGGACTTATAAATGAAATCTTTCCTCGTAGCCATGTCCATGACGGAGATTATTAGTTTCTAAAGCTCTCATCGCGACCCTACAAACTGTTTCGGATCAAAATTTTTGTTCCATAGAAATTTAAAGAATGAACTAGTCGTAGTTCTTTTTTACGAGGATGTTGCGGAGTAATACGTAAGGGGAAAATAATTTTAAAGGCTACTTCTTCTATTACTACTACATAAGACGTTAGCGCATCTGCAATATCTGCGGAAACTGCCTTCAAAATAATACTCGCCAAGATATTCTTATCTAGTGCAAGTGAATTTTACGGAAGAGTAGATTTCATATTTCGCAGCCGCTTGGAGTGGGAAGTGCATTTTCGAGCTCTTTATTGTTGTCCCTGCTGATGAGCTCTCTAGTGTTTGCAAATCTAGTATAGCCAAAGAACCTATTTCTTGTTCAAAGTTCTGTAGTATACTGGTGCTGGTGGCCCCATAATGCCGAAGCACTTATATTGGAGCGAATCAACCCTTTCGCTGGCACATTCATTTGTTGAAAGCAAAATATCTTGCTGCAACAACCCTAATGCTTTACAAGGTTCTTTCCTTAAAACTTTGCCTGCAAGCTATACAATGCAAGATGGGAAAACATACTACAACTATATAAGCTACCAATGAACCTAGCGAGGCCTAAGTAGAATATATTTGCATCGGTCAAGTTATTCTTGCAAAATAAAGCGATTTACAGGCATCTCAGAAAAAGGAAGGAACTGCACATGGTTACTATAGTGAATAAGAAGTAGACTAGTGACGATGGCCGCCATAAAAATTTAAAACAATCCACCAGGAAAATGTTGCCGTAAAACTGCGCCGGTTTCGGGAGGAATCAAAAAGCCTCATCGCTACCGACCTGGAACAGTTGCTCTCCGTGAAATTCGTAGGTATCAGAAATCCACTGAA